>PVLD010007560.1:0-29627 GCA_004027595.1 Dinomys branickii
CTCCCTCTCCCTCTCCCTCTCCCTCTCTCTCTCTCTCTCTCATTGTTTTTGGTGTCTTCTGCCACGACAAATTGTTGCCCCTTTGCCGTGTGCTATCCTACCCTGGAACCTGCCAGTGATGGATTGAAGCCTCTACAGACTGTGGGCTAAATAACCTTTTCCCAATGTAGCTTTTGGTATCGATTATTTTGTCCCAGCAATGAGGGAAAAGTAACCAAGATAATACTTTTAGTCTATTAGAACTCAGAAATAAGATGGAAACCAGTATTAACATGGTTTACATGGATGAATTTCAAAAGCGTTATGCTAATTTCAGGAATGGAGATGTAAAAGTTCACATAGTGCATGATTTCTTTTACATAAAATATTCATAAAACACAAATACTAGATAAAATCAGATTCGTTGTTTAGAGCTGAGGTAAAGAGATAGAAGTGACTCCAACTGGATATCAGGTCCTTGGCTGAGTGATAAAATATCCTAACTTTGGAAAAAACCTATAAAAAGCACTAGAAAGTACACATAAAGTGAGTGAATTAGGTTGCGTGTAAATTTTAGGCTACTAAAGCTTCTAAAATACATTTATAGTAATATATATATATATGTATATATACACACAATAGGGCTTCTTAAGGTAAATACTAATTCCATTTTTCTATTTTTTATCAAATAATAATAACAATCATAGCATTAATAGTCTGTGCCTTTAGGCACTATGATTTGCCATTCCTTGAGAACTTAAATGTATATTCATATTATTTATAACTTTGAAAGAGGAAATAGTAAACCAGATAGTACAGGTAAGCCTAGACATGACATTTATATTAAATAATTTACTGAAGAGCACTTACCGACGTAGACTGATTCTTAAATTCATGGACACAACCAATGATTGCTATGGTGTACTAATGCCTGTCTGTGTGTGCATGTGTTTGTATCATGTAAGAAAGAAATGATATAGATTCATGTGAAGTGAAACACATTAAACAGAATATAATGCTATAGAAAATATATTAACTCATAATTATTAACTAAGTATATATATAAATAATATAATACACAAATCAAATAAATATTAAAATTTTTAATTATGGATTGAAATTTGAATAACTTCCACTGCCAAATATCTTATTATATGTTTAAAGAAGAAAGTATCATTTGATTTACTAACAACCTGTGAATAGCAGCAGCTTTCTGATAGATTTTAGTAGATTACAATGATACTGTAATACATATCTAAAAGGTTTTTACCAAATGCTATGCAATATTTTCATGTTTTCCCTAACATAGTGCTTTACTTCATAGTCCAAAAACTTGTAATTACCTTATAAACTATATTAAGCTTCATTTTATTGTCTGAGCTGGTCAAAAACCAATTACGATGTACTTTTTTTCATTTGTATAACACATGAAAAGTTATCAATTGCTGATATTCATTTTAAATTCATTTACACACTTTTGTGTTGTCCGCGCAGGGAGGTTTTGTTGACACAAAGATAAAATAAATTATCTATAGTCAATAAATTTTCATAGCGTGAGAGTTTTCACAGAGTGGTAACCCTGGACAGATGCAAACAGAAGGTTTAGTGGACAAGCTTACCACGCCCATGGAGAAGTAATTATTGATGATACTGTAAGGCACGGGGTCTCCCTTCTCATCCTTGTCGTTCGGTACAACTTCAAACTTCCATCTGTCCAGCATGATTTCTGTGCTGCTCTCAACACCTTTCAGGATTTTCATCAGATTCTCACCTTCGTAACCTAATAAAGGAAATGACTGTGAGACAGAAGCTCAAGCAGCAGAAGTTGTAACATAGTGTTTAAGTGTCTATGCGTATGCATTATCTGAGGCTAAATAATGCATTAAAAGCTAATTCTAACACCATATGAAGAATTAACATTTAGACTGCGATGTAATTCTTGACTTTGACTTGCAAAGTGTATTTTTTTCTTGTGCTACAAATTTGCAGTGCACCCAACTGCCAACTGAACATTTCCTCTATCCCCAGCACAATGGTATGTCAATATATCCCAAATGCCGGTAATTGTCTGCTTCGTATCTCCTTCCTGCGCATCTTATCTCAGAAAGACAGCGCCCAGGTACCGAAGTGAAAACCCTGGAGTCCTTGAGAACATTTCCCATCCCTCTCTTGTGATTGTTTCCCCTCTAGGGGTACAGAACAACTTTCAATTTAAATAAAAGATCCTACGCTTTTTTAGTGCTTTGTTTGATGGCATTTCTTATTCTGTCCAGCCAGGCTTCTCCTTCTCTCATTATTTAGTTTGTTCCTGTATCTTCAGCATGGTTTTAGATTCAGTAACACCACTGTTGGGAACCACCCTCCACAAACGGATCGGATGATTTTCTAGTAGGCAGTTCTCCAAACCAGCCTTATCCTAGAACTAGTACACTGCATTGTAGTTGTGCTTTTCTCAGGAGAGGTTCCTTTGGCCAGATCTGTCTCCACAAATGCTGAGCGAATCCTATTTCACTGAAGATCTGCTATAGCTGGCAATGTGCACAGAAAAGAAAGCCTGTGCTTAATACTACAGTTTCTCTTAATTTTTCTGTGGGTCGAGAATGCTTTAATTAAAACTGTGGCCCAATACTGACTGGAGCACCTGCTCTTTCTGTTTCTTAGCATCTCTGCGTGTTAGTTTCCTCCCCTCTTTTTTTTTTTTTTTTTTTTTTTTTGCGGTACTGGGGATCGAACTCAGGACCCTGTGCTTGCTAGGCAAGCGCTTATTCCACTGAGCTATATCCCCAGCCCCAGTTTCCTCCCCTCTGAAACCTTGGTTTATCGCGAGGATTAAAGGCATAATGCCTTAGCGTATGAGGCCTGAAACACATATCACAGGAGCTGCTAACATCAGAATTTAGCAGGAGGTACTGAAGTAGATCACTTCGATCACTTTACACACGCACACACATTTGCGCACACACGCACCTACAAACGCAGTCACACATTCCCAAAAGTTTGAGTTAGAACAGTATTTTCAGTGGTTTTTCCTATTTTCAACTTTAAGCTTGAAACTTAATAATTTATTTGTCGAACAAAGAAAGGTCAGAGGCTATGAGTCCTCATCGGAGCTTTTTCATACATGTATTCGGAAAAATTCAGTGGGATGAAATGAAAACGAATAGGTATTCTCTTATCCAAATAAGAATAAATGCTCTCAAGAAGAATAAATTGCAGGACAGATATACTTGTTTCATTGCCTATAAGAAGATGAAAGCAGGCAGAAACTAGAAATAATGATTTTGCTTTTCATCACCACCTCTTAATTTTTACAGCTATTAAAAATTATGAACTATTGAATATGTATAGAAGAGTATAAGAAACAATAATTACACAGAAAATATTGAATACCATTTCAAGGGATATCAAATGTTTTATAGCAGAATTTTAAAACAGGAATAATGTTAATGTGAGTGTCATGGACCTCAGGGGCAAAGTGCTGAATGGCTCGACATGGAAGAGAAAAGCAAATGTCTGTGTTTATATCTGAGATATTTTTCAAAGTTCTACGTTTGCTTTCATTTTCTTACTAGCTTCTCATTCCCTTAAGAAATGTGTCATAAGCAGCAGAAAATGTATATAAATATACATAATGTATATAAAGATATATCAATACATAGATAAGGTACATAGATATGAACACAGATATTTTTCTCTACTAAATAGAGACTGTTAAATACAGTCACTTATTTTCCAAATTTTACTCCAGGGGGAGAATAAGCATGCTGATTTCCAGGCATCTATAAACTGATATAATATGTGTGTGCAGTGAGCATGCATGCATAATCAGCAGAAATGTGAGTGAACAATAAGGTTTTATTTTTCCTTTGCAGTACCGGGGATCAGACTCAGGACCTTGCGCTTGCTGGGCAGGTGGTTGCGCCCCTGTGCTATATCCCCAGCCCAGCAATAAGGGTTTGGATCACTTTTGATGTTGTCTTTAGCCATGTCTCAGGTTTATATGAAAATTGTTCAACATAATGCTGGAACAATGTAGGAATAGTGGTATAGAAACAGATAGGAAATGAATTTATTAAAAACTATCAGAGCTAGATTGTAGGAGTATCAGTCAGTTTAAGATATTGATCACTTATTTTCAAATATTTTATAGCTAGATATGAAAAAGGGGATATCCATTAATCTTCCAGGCAAGTAAATGAGAAAGAGGTGATGGGTGAATACTGACTACTTATTGCAGTGAGAACTACACCATCTGCAGTTGAGGTAGAAATTGCCAATACAATTTCCACACTGTGGTCCTCCATTTATCAAATATTTATGAGCTGCTCCTTTGTATTTAGCTATGCCCACACTTGTTTCAGAATCATATGTAACTAGGAATAGTACTCCTGAAGTCAAGACTATCAAACATTTTAAAATGTTAAAGCCAACCTACTAACTAGCCAAACGAGAGATTATTCATACAGAAGAATATTATTTTATTATTATTATTTTCATTTAGAACTTAAAATCGTTCTAGGCTTTAGAAATAAAACAAAAATGTAACATGTATTCAATAACTTATGATACAAATAAATGACTGATTCTACCAAAAAGGTATATTAATTGTAGCAAATGAAGTACTGTGAGGAATAGCAATAACAAATATATAGAAATGTGCTTCATTTAAAGTTCTACCATTTCCCTCCTTACCTATGCAAACAAACTTTTGCTTCCAACACTCTTTGAGATTTTGTGAGACAGATTAATTATTACCAGAAATGTTCAGAAAATGCTGTCAGTCATTTTCAAATGCCCTAAGACACCCAAATTCTTAAGGTGTTGCCTTTTCCAAAATATGGAAATATATTCTGGTTAACAAACTGGCTTTAAGTCAGTATATTCCACTGACTTTGAGCCAAATAACAAAGTATCTTTTTCACAAATATGAATCATAATGATAATGATCAAGGTTTTATAATCATTCTGGGCATTTATAAGCAAAGCCATTTAATGAAGTCAGCTGTCTCAGTCCAAGTACCATAACGGTGGCACTGTTATTTTCTTTGATTCTGGGGAATAGAAAGCAGTGTTTCAGCAACATGCTCAAATTCACACTCCCGATAAGAGAAAATCCTCCTCTCAGACGTGGTTCTTTATGAATAGTTTCTAGGAAATGGCTTTTGCCTTCCCCTTACTACTCATCTTGGGAATCTTGATACCGTACTTTGCTTTTCCCAGAGGAGCTATTCGTTCCTCTGGCACATTTCACCAGACTAAGGCTGAAAGGCTTCTTCCAGCGATCTACCTGCTTCAGGTGCGCCACCAAGACTTTGGTCTCATTCTTCTCTTCTCCAGGGAGGACAGCTGCAATCTTACTTCTTATTTGAACAGCTAATCCTAAAATGTTTTCACATTTTTGGGCCTGTTTGTTTTCTACCAAAAATAAATAATTCATTTTCAAAAATATAAATCCTGGTATGTCACTGTACTTTGGAAAATCCTTTAAAATATCATTTAGTGCTTTAAAGAAAATAAAATTCCTATAATAGCAAACAATTCCCTGCATAATTTCGGTCTTGATTATTTTTGAATAATCACAGAACTCACCGTAACTGAGTACCCATCACCTCGCTGCTGCTACGGTGACCCACCGCCATCTTTCCTTCTGTCCTCTCAACCCTGGGCACCGTTGTGTCTTCTCTTCATATTTTGGCCCAGTTGAAGTGATACCACTCCAGAGAGGCCCGCATTCCAATCTATCTAAATAGTTCTTTGTATTACTTAGACTGCTATCATCCTGACCTTATTTTGTGACTATATATTTAATTATGTATGGATTTATTGCCCATACACTCATTGAAAATGTAATCTCTCAAAGGTTAGGAAACATTTATTTATAAACTTTGATATGTGATACAGTGGTTGCTTTTGTCCATCAACAATAACTTTTATGTCGTTTTATATGACTCAATAGACCCTATAAATTGGACTTCTTCATGGAACCTGAGATTTAATCTACTTGCTAAATTGGAAACAGAATTTATTAATTTCCAAATATCAAATATAATTTCTGAAAGAATATAACAAGAAACCATATATGTATTTCGTTTCTTTAAACCAGTGCACATGTATGAGAGCTGGCAAATCCAAGTATCTGGTAAACAACAGTTGTACCCTTATCTCTGTAGATTCCATGATATTAAACACAATGCTGGACAGTTTTCATATAACTATAACATATTCTTATAAAAATCTAACGTATGGTATTTACTAAATTTTCAACTTAGTTTCCACTTCTGTGTGCTTAACATGTACACAAGTAGAACAGATAGTCATGGAACAGTAGATCTTCAACTTATATTGTAAATCACTTTTGAGAGTTTGTTTAGAAGGAACCACCTACTCAGGTCATGTGCCTAGGGACTTCCATGCAGTATATTGAGGAGAGGGTCAGGGCACTGTATTTTTAACAAGCTCCCCAAGGCCTTCTGATTCACACAGTCTTAGTAGACTCAACCTTCTCTTAAGTTTAGATGCTAAAAATATTTAGCTCTGAATTCTTGCTTCTTTAGCAAAATCTGGCACTGTTTAGTAACCTTTGGAAAAGTACAATCTATCTGTGAGTCCTCAAAATATTCGGAGACCTCATTTTGTAATAATCTATCTGGACGCATGCTCCATTTTCAGTTCCTTGAGGCTGCTTGGCACGTTGGCAGCTCCTGGTCCTTGAACTTAGTGCCCTTTTGCCTCTGACATCCATTGTGAGTTTTACATGGCTGTGTCATGATCTGGTTTTTCTACTATGTGGGGGAAGCACTTCCTTGTGAATTGGTACCTGTTTACTTGTTAGTAGCAAGTCTCAGAGTTCGCAAATAAATTTAAATACCATGAGATGTCTTAGAACTTTTCTTTTCCTCCCCTCCCTTCTGTATCCCTGGTTACACTGTTTAGCAGGAGGCAGGCCTGGAATATTACTTCTTATTTTGTATTCCTTGGAAACTCATACATTGAGTCTTTTCATTTTCCCCTTTATTCGTGATTTCAACACACATTCATAGATTAAAAATATGTGTTTTATGTATATGAATCAACTCTACATGAAGAATGCTATCACTGTGTTCTACAAATATCTGCTAATAAAAAAGAAAACAAATTTAAAAACTGAACATTACCTTAGTGTCATCCACGTTTAATGTATTTTCCAGGTAAGAAAAGCCAAAACCTGAGATACATGAAAACTTGTCTTCTCAATGCCAAGTTGAAAATTAGTCCCTGATTAAAGCCAAACACCCACAGTCTAATTCCTGGTCATGTAGCTGCTCCTCTACCCCAGGCTGTTGTTCAAAGCCATACATTCACACTAATTTTGCTAAAACCATATGGCAACTGTCAGACAGTAAAGAACTATTGGGTGGTTTCAATGGAGGTTGCGCGTCCGCATGTGTGTGTGTGTGTGTGTGTGTGTCTGTGTGTCTGTGTGTGTATTGTATTTGAACTGTTCATCTGCAGGTGTTTTACCTCCTCCCCATCGCAGACATCTTGCTAAGTCATTGCCAGTTCCCAGAGGCAGAATAGCAACTGGAGGGTGCTTCACGATATTGGCCTTTTCTGTGGAATTGAAAACTTAAAGTCAGATAAAAGTTTGAATGCAGAGAGTACAGCAATAAAAACAAGACAACCTGACATTAGAAGAAAGAATTCCATTGGGTACTTCTGAACAGAAAAGCAAAGCTCGTATCTGAAGATGTATGTAATTATAGATGATGATAATCTGATGTATTTGTGACAATTGATGAAATATAAATTAATGCAATTATTCACAAAGGAAAAGGGATTTTCAAAACTCATATCCTAAATAAAACCTATCAAGTACCTTAACTCAGCTAAAACTTGTGCTTTGGGTGTGTACTGTTTCTCCTTTAAAATCTTCGAGGTAGACTGGTACATACACGGCGCACAGGGACAAGGATATGACACGGGAGGGCAAGTAGGTCCCTATATGAAGTCCTTTGAGAGCATCACCTTTGGGGACACTTTACCTTAAGGAATAAAATTTCCTAAAGTAGGCTGCTTCTAAAAGTGAGTGAATTGCTGGCACTGTCTTTGAATTGTGCCTCCCCACAGCCCTGCTTTGTATCAAGCTGAGGAACAAAACATTAACGCTGGCACCCGAGACCAGCAGGTTCTCTTTACATCGCGCAGTGCTTTACAGCAGTATAGACCGCTATCACTGAACTTCACACGCTCTGGTATGAACCGTCATAGGACTGGAGTAAGCCTCACAAACCTTCCTTATCTTTCTCTCTCCATCCTCAGCCCCTAGAAATCGGTACGCGGAGGAGGGTGAGAACAATGGTACTGGATAACAGAAATACTGCAAGGAAACACCAGGATACAGACTTGGAGGGCTAAAGGGAGCCAAAGGTTCCTAATATTTTCGTTGAAAAACATTCACAAATCGTCACTTTTCTGTTGATTTATTAACTTCTATTTTTCTTTTTTTGTGCTGGGAATCAAACTCAGGACCTTGCGTTTGCACCACTGAACTATACCGCAGCCCCACTTATTCAATTGTAATTCTAGTAGTCTAGTTACTCTGTACATAGAAACATGGATATTATTTCACTTTTTCTTAGAAGGACAAAATCAGAATTTGCCCTCAATATTTTCTAAAATATTAGTAGATTTAAATTGGTAGATTGTAAGATGTCACTGATAATAGGTAGTTATTTTAAATGTGAACGTGTAGTATATGAAAAATAGTATACTCTTACCTCCACTGACTTCGTAGTTATTTGTTTTAATTTATATAGACAGAATAAAACATTTTGAATCTTGTTTTTGTGAAAGAGATAATTTTTAACAGACTTCATCAATTCAGTAACTGAAATAAGCCCTAAAAATAAATATTTGTTTTAGACTGATCTCTTCATAAATACAAATTTATGATGTTTTTCTAACTAGTAATCAGTAGTTGACAACTTTCTAGATCTGAAGTACTAGACACATTTTCAGAACTTGTCAAGATTTTCCAGTGCTGCACGTTCACCTTTTACTTTGCATCACAGACCTGTTTGTGTGCTTATAAACTCTTTAATGTAACCACAGAGACAACAGAGAAGGAAGTTGCACAGCTGTCAGTGTACGCTACAGGACTTCACTCTGGCGCCTTAGATTTCCAACTCTTAGATTCTGTATCTTTAAAATGGAATTGTTAATAGCTTATGTAATAAGTTTATGTGGGAATAAAGTACTATCCCATCTGTTGATGCCTAATAAAGAAAAAAATAGAATGGTGATGATGATTGTTGCCAAGGATATGGATGAACACAAGAGCAAGATTTTCAGATTTCATATCCAAAGAAGGTCAGCATATCTATCTGGCACAGACTTCATGCTAAGATCCCTCTAGTCAGGGCAACAGCACAAGCAGACTTGTAACAGCCAAATTTGAAAATGATTCTGAAGATTCAGGAAACACTATGAGAAATGAACTAGGAATAAGGATTTCTAAATAATTTTAAATTATTATGTCCATTCACATTTTGAGGGGTTAGAATTAAACTAGCAAAGAAGGTAAAATCTACCAAAGATATAAATGCTAGTGATGGACAGACAGACAGACCAGTCATTTAAAGTTCCCATTCTCACTCAAACCACGTCCACCCCCTGTCTCCATTACCGATGCAGTCCAGAATCCAGCCCACTGTTCCATCTCCTCCACAGGCCAACACTCTGAAGTCAGGAACATCACGGAAAAAGTTTAACCTGAAAAAGAAGCATGTGATGCCACTATTGGTATTTTAAACTGAGGACCTGTTCCTGTTTTACTCTTAGCATTTGTCCAGTGACCTACATATTTTTATGAAAACTGTAAATTATTTCTTGATATTTTATGTGTAATTCAAGGAAGTTAGTAATGATATGGCCCAGATTCTGTTTTTAAACGTGCTTTGTAATTGTTCTAAATTCTATAATGAGTGTATTTTATATTTATAAATTCTAAAATTTAAGAAACAAAATAATAAATTATACATTTAATTAACATATTCTTCCAGATGGGGTATCAGCTTAATGTAGAATGATATATGCTATGCTATTTCCTTTAGTAATTTCTATTCAGCAAAATTTCTCCTTCAAAGAATCCTGTAGATGTCATTACAAAATCAGTACATAGAGTGCATTAATACTTTGTTGTTTTCTACTGAGAGAAGTTAGGCTGCAAGTGGGGCTCTAGACAAGGGTATTGGCATTTTCCTTTGAATTAGAATCCGGATAGAGGAACCAAACCTCATCTTATCTTTGGACCTAGTCAACAGTGTGTGTCCCTTAGGACCACTCATGCTTAATTCCTGGGCTGTGTGACAAACACCCACTGCTCCAGCTGCTATAGTCACAAGACAGGTAGACACTTTTACACTCATACATGCCTCTTTCATTGCAAGAGAAATTGAAATGAGACCGAAACGTGTCTCTTCTCCTTTGACTCAGAGATAATCACTGAAAATAACACAAATTGGAACAAACCAAGTAATGTTTCTATATATTCTATTATATTCATATATATGTGTGTGCATATATATATGTATGTATGAATGGACTTTACTACACACATATTTTAACATGTTGGAGATCATGGTATAGCTACTGTCCATTTACCTATGTATGTGGAGATATTTTAACTTTCAAATATGTCTAAGAGATGCTTCTGTATTAGCACATACCATGAACCTATGTAATGTGCCAATCATGCCATTTCATGATTCAGAGTCACAGGATGATATAAATAGACTCCAACATTACATAAAGCACTTCTTTTGACACACCTTTCCAACATTCCAACCATTTCATGATTATAAAAGGAATTGTAAGTAAGATATTTGAAGCACATTTCATGAACGTGTGTACATATCCGGGGGCTTCTCTAGAGGAAACATTGTGCGACACCACCCTATGTTTCCGAGCGCCTCCACTGTGGCCTGTGAAGGTCTCAGATTCCTTGCAACCCTGAAAGAGTTCATTTGAGCAGCGTGGTGAAAGTTAGTTGACAGTGAGAAAACACTGCATCGCTTTTGTAACACCTCATTTCCCTTTTTACTAGTGGGCTGAGGATATATTCACAGGTGCCCTGAAATTGTATGATCTCATTTGTGAACAGCATCCTCAAAGCCTTTCCCCTCTTTTCAGTGGAGTTATCCTGTGGTGCTATGCCATAAACTCTTGACATTCCACAAGTGATATTTTCTATGTTAATTGATATCATTTAAAATCTTTTCAAAGTTACACAAACTGTACATAAATATAAAAATATATAAAAATGAACTGAAATCCATCATCTCATAATATCCTTCATCATTAAAGCAAGAAATTTCTTTTCTTTTTTGTTTGGTGCCAGGAATCAAATTCAAGACCTCATGCTTGCCAGGCAGATACTGTGCTACTGAGCCATATCCCAGGTCCTAAAGCAAGAAATTTCCAGGCACTTTTTTTATGGACAGTACCATGTGTGGATTTTTTTTTTTCATTTTTAGTTACATTACAAGTATTTTCTTCAAATCTGCTACCATTTGGTTTGCTTATATTATGCACACCACAACTGCCCCTGCACAAGGTGGGACATTTTCAGTAACCTCCACAATACTTTTGCGCTTGTCCACCATAGCACTGCTCTTCTTCACTCGCGAAGGTGAACACTGTTCAAACACGCCACGTGTGTGCTATAATCAACGCCGCCTTCTTTGTTTATCCACTTAGCATTGGTACTAACATCCATCAGTATTGAAATCAAAGTTCTTTCCATATGTAAGAGCTCTTTTTCATTGCTTTAGCTGTGTAACCTACCAGTTATACAACCATGCTTTTTATAATCCATATCAGTGGGCAATTGGATGGTTTAGCTTTGTTTTCTTGTAGAAAAGGCCTTCTTACACATACTTCCTAGTGGCTCCAGCCATGGCTTCTTCCAGAGTAAGACATATGCAGTTGTATAAGGCTGTAGCAACTTGTTTCACAAAGAAGGTGTACAAATGTCCAGTTCACACACCTGATGGAGGTCATCCTCTTTAACGTGTCCCGTGTCACCCACATCAGGCTCACGTTTCCTGTAGTGTTTTCCTCTATTTCCTACTCTTGCTCATCTTGGTTAGTAAAAATTCTTCACTGGAACAGATTTTACGCTTTATGGCTTGTAGTTTTACAAGTCTTACAACAAAGTCAACAAAGTCTTACAACTTTGTAGTTTTACATATCTTTTCCAAGTAGAACAATTTTCTTTTTTACTTTCTTTAGGGTGTTTTTAATAAATAAATTTTCAGTTTTAATGCACTGAATTGATCAATCGTTTGATACATGGCTATGATTTCTAACAAGTCTTCTGTCAGGAAAGCTTCTCTATTCAGAGGTCAGCTTATGTTCTTTTAAGATTACAGACTAATTTTAATGTGCAATTTTTCAGTTTGGTGTGGGGTAAAGTAGGTACCCTGCATTCATTTTCCTTTCTGTTTCTTTTATTCCTTCCTTTCTCCTCAATTCCTTCTTTCTTATTCCATTTCTTGCTCCCTCCCTATTTCCTTAACTTTCCTCTCATTTTTTTGCTGTGCTGTACCGATACTTTCTACTTATTTTTAACCATCTTTAACCATTTTTCACCATTTATCTATTGAACATTTCAATTTCAACCATGAAAACCTAATTTTATATGTGGATATGTTTATTCCTGTGTTTTTATTTAGCTTTATTCATGTATTTGCATCTTTGCATCGATATCACATTCTTAAATTGCTATAGTTTTCTACCAAGATTGCATCTCATAGGAGGTGGTGAGTCATAGCTATCAGTTTTGCTTTTTATACACATTTGAAACATCTATAAAATAAAAATCAATAAAAATCAGTCATAATTTTGTAGCAAACCCATAGGTCATTTTTGAGATAATTGATGCCTGTACTGTAAAGGTGTTTATCAATGATATAGGATTCTTTTTTATCTGCTGATAATCATACATGTTTTTCAATAAAATTCAAACTTCCTGCTTAAAATGTTGTATGTACTTTGTTATATTAGTTTGTGGCTGTTTTGTAATTCTTATTTCAAATATTTTTGAAATTGTGCTTACTAATAATAGTATGAAAGATTTTGTTGATAGTGTATTTAAGTTCTACTACTGTAAACTGGTTTTATAAATAGCCATAGTGCTCCTATCATACTAGTGCCTATATTTTGTCTGTAGAAGTGTTTGGATTTGTATAAAACTGCATCATATGACAATGAGTGGAATCGACGATGCCCAGCTTTTATAATTACCATGTCATACTCTGTTTCCTTGTCCTGGCCATAATTCCAATGTATCATCCAACATGAAGGTTCACACAGACCATTTGATGTCCTATTACTGAATTTAAATAAGGATACTTGCAGTATTTGTTTTCTTAGGGTGTCATTTGCTGCAGGGACTTTCATGGGGTTTTTTTAATCGATACATTTTACGAGGCTAATAAAGCTCTCTTCCACTCCTCTAATATTATTTTTATTATGAAAAAATGTTCATTTTCCACATCTTTTCAGGTGATGATGTGGCTGATTTTATTCAATGACAATGAGGAAATATGGATTCATACACTTCCCCATTAGGAAACCATTCTTACAATCCTTTCACACATCTCAATTGGCTGCTCTTTACTGATATTTCATAGACAACTAGATTCAGTTTACTAACATTTTGCTTAGGAGTTCTGCACCTATATTCAGGATCACAACAGAGCTTTGTTTTTTCTTCCTATGGTTTTTCTACTTTTATAATTAAAATTATACTTCCTCACTGTAAATTGCAGAACATACCATTTCCCCTTCTTTTTGTAAAAAAAAAAAAGTTCACCATTCTAAGTTTCTTAAGACAAAAATTGATAACACTTGAGTGAAAACTATATCAAATTTGTGGTGAGTCTTTTGAAGTAGAAACTTCTTAAATAATTGTGCAAGTTCCTTTAATAATTAATGAATTATGCTTTCTAATGCTTCTTAGGTCAGGTTTTCCCAGTTACATCTCTATAGTAGTTTGAATATCTCTCTCAGGTTTTTCAAATATTTGGCACTGAAGATTTAAAAATGTCTGCAAAACATGCCACTAGCAGGAAGATTTACTACAGGGCTGATGGCCCCTGGCGAGAGCCTCACACCCATTTGACTCACCATTGCTCTTCTACTTCATGATGAATTTCATCTGTTTCTCATTCTCGTTTTCTTTAAAATTTGTCATCATTGGTTCTTCAGCAGCATCCTACCCCCAAACATAAACCCATGTGACCGTCAGAGCAGCGTACTCCCTGTGAATCGACTGCTAAATGGATTGAGAATTTCACCTTTCTTTATCTCAGTATCTTAAACCACTCAGTCCATGCAGTTTTCCCTAGAGATTCATTCATGCCTTATTTCATTCATTCACTGAATCATAACTTTGGAAAAGTATGTAATCTTTCTGAGCCACAGTTTGCTTATTTTTGAAGATGGAGTTACTACCACCTGCTTTGTTGAGTTGTTTATACACACTTAAAAATGTTCATGTGCTATTCTATGTATATGCCATTGCTAATGTAATTATCTTTTCCCTTCATTAAAAGTAATATGTATGACTCTTAGGTAAGAGCACACCATGAGCATTTCCCCACATCACCCATCTCTAGTATTCTGACAGAAGAGAGACAAAGAGAATTTTCTAAAACTCAAAGCTGGACAGGGAGGACACTTCTCCCTACAGTCTGAAATGGGAATGAGTGCACAGAATCCTTTTTACAGCTCAGAGGACAGAAGGTGCAGCTGCGGCTAAGGACAAGCAAGTCCAGAGATTTGGCAAGGGCCAAAAGGCAGAGATCTGCATGGCATTGCCTCCTCACCCCGGCAGGTGGCCATGACCAGCAGCTGCAGCCTCACACTTCACGGGGCATCTGTGAGTGAGGAAGAGTGAGGGAATGCAGGTCCTGGAAAGAGGACTCCCTGGAGAAGATTCAGTTCCTTGTCGTGCAAGATTCAAATACCAATCTCAACAGGTTCACTTGAGGAATCAATTAGTATAAACATTTTACAGTGAAATAAGTGTGGTTGGCTCCTAAATGTATTTATGCTATTTTTATGGACATTGACAAATTAAAACATCAAATGATTTATGGAGATTAATGACGAGCAAGTTTTCTTTATTGGGCATTAGAACACGCATTCCCTTGCAGAGTGTGTTATGCATCTGCAGTGGTTGGTTTGAAAGCTCTCCTATGCTAACGTGTGGGTGTGTGGCTCTCTTTGAGATGCTTTCCTGTACTTCCACAGCCACCGCTGTCCTCTAACACTCCCCAAACATTCAAGGTATAAGAAAAATAAATTTTGGAAATCTGCTGTAAAACAATTTCTATAGCTCTTTGTGTTAACAATATTTTACTGTACACTTAGAAATTACTCAATGGGTAAATCTGTTATTAAGTGCTCTTACTATAATAAAAATTGGGTAGTGAGTTTTTAATGCTTCGTATCATTAAAAGTATAAGAAGACAATTTTAGCTGACACTTAGGAGCTTGCTGGACTCCTATTGCTGGTAAAACAAGTGTTGAGACCACCCAGATTTAGAAAATAGGAAATTGTCATTATGCCTAACAACTGTATATTAATAGCCCACTAAAGAAAATATTTTAAGAAAAGAAAGAAAATTAGATTACCTATTTCAGAACTTCGGAAAATGTCTTATTATATCATTTTTAAATAAAAATATGCAGATACTTTTTTCTATTCAGTCTTGTATTTTGCTGCTCAAGGAAAGAAAGGTATTGCCATTTATATAAATTTATGGCATAGAAATCATATTGAACATACAAAGTTAAGGTATGTGTGTTTATGAAAATGTGCAGACTATACATTATAAATCATTACATATTATTTGATAATTAGGAAAGCCGGTGTGATTCACAAATACTTTCAGCATATTGATTCATAATGAGGGCTGGGGATAAAGCTCAGTGGCACAGAGCCTGCCTGATTCAAAATCAGCACTTGTTTTAATTAAAATATTTATATCTTTTTATATTTAGAAAAGGCTGAAAGATCAACAATGGCTTTACAATGTGCCATCCGGTCTGCTCTTGTTTATCTCCTTGTTTAAAATGATTACTTCAGGAGCTTGACTTAAGATCTACATTTTGCTTTAAAATTTCAAGGCAGAAGCAAGAATTCTTTTTTCACTTATTATTTAGCTTAATATATATCATACTTACATGTACACCTTTATATAGTCTTCTCAAAGTTACAAGATTGGATGGCTTCACAGCTGACTTGCTAAACTGTAACTTCATTTTCTGGCTGCAGTGTTACTGATGGTTTTTAAACTGTATTTACAGTCTGGGAAAACAATTTTCAATAACTTCTAGCTTGATTCTAATACTCATACTGCATCTATACACACCTTGGTGTCTTTGATATTATTATTGTACTATAGTCTTACTTAAAAATTCCTGCAGGAAGCACTTACGTTCCCCAATGTTTTATTCTATAATTTATATTACAAAATTTTAGCAAAAGGAGGATTTGTCAATTCAATTCATCATTTCAACTAAATGTGAAACGAATTATGAACATATTCTCCCAACTCACATCTTATTACCTTATTTCAACAATAAATTATAAATTTATGATAAACTAGAAGATGCACCTATTTCAGCAAACGTGGTTAGTCTTTTGAGCTATTGTACTGAAGGTGAATTTTTGCTGTCAGAGGCGCCATTCCATGTGGATTACTTATTTTTTAAAAAGTAATTTTCAGAGTATTTGAGAAATGTGTACTCCAATGAGTTACTATTAATTATAATATTGACTCAATTATACTCAGATTTCTCAAAAATATTTGTGCCTATGTGTATTTTAGAGTACAGGGAAAAGATAGACATTGCAAAAGAGAAAATAAAAGATAGAAAATGAGAGGACACAATCTTACACCCCTAGGGAACTCTCATATCCTCCTGAGCATAAAATGCGTCTGCAATGGGAAGGGAGTGAACACCAGGTGCTGTAACGTAGTCTAAATATTTTCCTTTATTGACATGTGTGTATAATTGCAAGAAACATTATTAAAAAGAATATCAAATTTCTTTCAAGGTAGAAAGAAATATTATCATGATTAAAAACAAATTAATTAGTTTATAATTTTTGATCTTGTATAAAAATATTCATAATTTGACTAACATTATAAAATATTTTTGATACTATGAATTGAACTCAGGACCTCACACACTCTAGGCAGGTGTTGTGCTGAGCTCTATGCCTGCCCTATAGAACACTTTTATAAAAATCACACAGTATAAAAACCTCTATACACGTTATAAAATACAGACTTGTTCTAGTATATGGAAAACAGTTACAGTCAGTTTTAAAGAATATTTAAAATACATATGAAGATAAATTAACATTTGAGAATCAAGTAACTAATGTTCTCCAAGTAGGGAGGGTTATTAATTTGGGCCGTCCTCCTGCACTGTACCCCCAGAGACAGACTACATGAGCATAGTATGGTGAGTGCAATGTAATCAAACTGAACTTTGTAATAGGTTACATTTTACAAATAACAAGCAAACCACAGCAGTCACTCAGAAGGCCCCTAGTTTACCTGAGCCACCATGATAAGCAACTCTTTTCAATTCCCTTTGCCCTTAGTACTGTGCCCTTCAGCACTCTTCTGCCTACCAAGCCGGCAGCTTGCGCTGAGCTCGGTGGAACGCTCATTCTATTCTGTGGAATGAGGTATTGCCCAATTCAAAGATAGCAAATAAAAGTCAGTAAGACCTTTAAATATTTTTGTAACATTTGCCTTTGATTCCTAAGAATACAAAACACTATTTTCCCCAGCTATTTCTTCTCACTTACATTTATATGAGTTTTCTGTATTAAAATGGCAGGAAGTTAATAAAACTCAAATTTACATATTGTACTTAGTGCTAAAAATATGCCACGAACTTTACGGTTGTGCCTGCGTCTCCCTTCCTGAAAGTACTAAGGAGATACATGCGTTCTGTATTTACCAATATACATATATATTTTTTGAAAATGCATTTTATAATATTTTGGTGACCTATGACTAACATCTAAGTAGAACTGATGACAATTCTGAATGACCAGTAAGGATGAAGTGAAGAATAAGTGTTAATTGGACCAAAGCTATATGTACTTCTTGATCATCCTGAACTTTCAGAGACGTTAAAATGGAAGAATTGATTCCTAATATTTCCAATTTAAAGGCCCAGTGATTCCTTTGTGGTCCAAAGTTCACAGTTTAACGTTAGTCACTGGCCAACAGCAGTAGGTTTGCTCAGGTTCCTCGGATCAATTTGAAAACTCTATTCACAATCATTCTGTTATGCTAATATTTTCTTCATTACTAATTATTATTAGTTTTTATTCTGTATGCATTAGATAATGCTATTGAGTTAACTTAGAGTATCATAAATACTTTGAAATAAAATAAAAATGTTTTTTTATTTCATAATGTTTTTAAAGCATTACAGTGACCAAGATCAACTATAAAGTAGCAGCTATGAATGCTTTCATTCAAAAGATAGATTTAATAGAAAATATTTATTAATTTATTCAGAAATGAGACTTTACAAATGACATAGCACCAACACCCATTGATGTGTTTAATATTCATTTATGAACTATAACTGCACAGGAGGAACTGAATTTGATGCCACAGATTCTGGAGAAAGCTTAAATTTTTGCCTTAAATAAGTATCTCTTTGGATTAACTGAAAGGACTGACAAGAAAACACACACACCGGATAAACTCAGGATGCTCTTTGTGGGTCTGTAACGCATATTAGTAAGAGAAAAGCATTTAATACAAATAAGTATGTTTGAGTTGAATAAACTTGACTGAAAGTGAAATAACAGATGAACTGGTGAAGCAAGAGAGAGGAAGAATTGAAAAAGAATTTTTAAGGGCTGGGGATATAGCTCAGTGGAATAAGTGCCTGCCTGGCAAGCGCAGGATCCTGAGTTCAATCCCCGGTACCACCAAAAAAAAAAAAAAGAATTTTTAAATAAAAGAAAAGATGAACCCGGCACCAGCAGAGTGATTACATGGAAACTCTGGCAAGCTTGAAATGATGCATTCGTTATGAGAGGCAGTGAGAGACCCATTCTTTATTAATGGTCTTTCCATTTGTCAAATGAGGGAGAAAGGCAGTGGGCAAGTTTGCAGAAAACATATAGAATGTTTCATAGTAATTAGGAAGCATCTGTTTTTCTGGGGGTCCTCTACAATGTGGGTTTTTATTAGTGTCTATTGTTCATACAGAACACTGGATTTCATTGGGAAATTTTCAGACCAATGGGTAACATACTTTGGTCAGCTCTGTCCCCCTAGTATCCACCTGCCTGCCCACCTTCCCTCCTCGCATCCTCTTCCTCTTGTGAACCTGACTCCTTCTACATCCATGTCCTCTCTTTCCTCCCCTAGACTGCACGTGAGAGAGGACATGCAATGTAAGACCTGCAGAACTTGAGATAGCTAAGAGACATGTGTTCCCAAGAATGGATGTGTGGAACCCAAATTACAGCGAGTCCCATTCTGTGTTTCTTGACGGTGCATTACGGTTCATCTAATCGTGCTCCTTGGCTACCTAGAATAGTGTTTCCTGGAGAGACTTCACAAGCTTTTATTATTTTAGTGACTCAATACATTAATCTTTTTGTTTCCCCAAGAAAGTTTCTTAGTAACAGACTAAATGTATAATGTGTGTGTGTGTGTGTGTGTGTGTGTGTGTGTGTGTGTGTGTGTGTGTGTGTGAAAGATAGAGAGGTAGAGAGATAGGGAGACAGAAAGGGAGAGAATTATCACTTTTATTTTCACTAGTAGAATGCTAGTTTCTATGATACATTTGTAATTTATGTCTGTACTGCAACTAATTAAAAAATAATTTTTATCTGTGATTTTTACTTCCATAAGAACCATGCTTTTGCCATCCTGATCTGCTTCTCCCAAACCTGCACTCAAATTATTATAACGGAACCAAATACTTACATCATCAGTGCTGCATATTTTAACTGAGATCTTAGTAGCATTAGTGCTAATATCTGCTGTTTTACCCTCATGTAAATGAACTTCCAACAATGTTAGTAAGGTCCATACACTGAATGAACTGTAAAATTTTGCAAACTGACTTTCTAGTTAAAACATTTCTGTCATTCTGATATAAATATGGTGTTACTTGACCTTTAAAAAGTTTTGAGAATGGTGTCAAAATATTAAAAACTACCATGTCACATAAAACACAAGTAAAAAACTAAAAATTTCAGTGAAAATTAATTTAGAACAGTTATTTGATCTAAATGAAAAGTCATGTTCAAAGGATGATATGCAGAAAGACTTGCTGTAATTTAAATGATTGTCTTTGAGCAGAGAGTTCAGCAATAATTTTGAAGCACTTGTTAATATCTGCTCATTATGCACACGTTACTGGTCCTCACAGGTAGTGACGTCACTAGAGCTCGTGGTTAATGTTAAATATCCCTTGCAATTTATATATCCACCATCAGTTCTTAAGGAACAGAAATTTAGAACATTTTCAGTTTTGAGCTGAATTTTGTGGAAGAGTATTGTGGCAAAATAAAAAAAAAATTGCCAGATATATGTAGTTATGGATATAAGCTATATATTTAATGAACAAAACACTCAGAAAAAAAAACACATCGTATAATCCATACTCTTAATAGCAAGGCTCATTCTTTCTGTCCTATGTACTTCCTGTATGGAAGGATTTAGTGTGATGTGTCTGGGTCTAGTTATTGCGAGATGTACCAGCATAACGAGTTTTGCACGACAGTTTTACAGCATCCTGTAAAGAAGCAAGCTCATCAGAGTGCTGAGTGGAGCTTTATACCTGGAGCCTACTGCCATAAGTCCCAAGCGTGGGCCAGAAGCCTTGATACTGGCTTGAGGTAAACCAGGTATATTTCAGCTTAGATGAAGTTATGTTTGTCTCAGCTATGGCATACAGCACTCCTTTCAAATCCTGCTGATACGCCTGGTCTTTCTGCCATCCTGGACCATGCTACTGCCAGCAATTCCCTCATACATGACACTCACAGCAATCCTGATTCATTTAGTTCTTTCTTCGGTCTCACTACATCTGAGGGCCAGTTCTCACACACAGAGCCTTGTTACTCAAAAGCAGCAGGCGTCGTCTAACCTTTGATCTCCCACATTCTGCACTAATGCTGCTGCCTCGTATGTCTGTTCCCTATGTTCCTTTCTCAGACATTTGAGGCTCAGACCACAGCTCAATGGGCTGGCAAAACAGGCATGAAGTTTTTCAAAAGTTGTTGCTTGTCTTTGTGTGGGGAAAAGATTGAGAAAAGGCATTTTTATAGTCATGTTTTAGATGTAATAATTATAATTAAAGGGAAGTTCATTGGACATATCTTACATATCATTAGAGAGTAATACAGCAGAAGCAGGTATGAACATCAGAGTTTTTAAACCAACCAACATCATAGTTCATTGCAATGCACAAATTACAAATGATATTTAAATTTAAAAAAAAATGTAAAATTCCTAGGCAATGCTCGCTTGGGCCAGATGCTGAGACTCTTGCAATGCACCAGGAAAACCTTTAACTTCAGTATTACACTCTCAGTGACTATAGTACTCCAAGTGCTCTGGCCCCTTAGAACCTTTTGAATCTGCCACCAGCCTTCATCCTGCTCCAGCCACTTTGGCAACCTGCTGGTGATTCCCAAATATGTAAATATTCTTTCAGCATTGTTCTTTTCCTCACGTCTCTTCTAACATACACGTGAATCTGTGAGGGAGTCACAGCGTTCCCTCTGGTATTTCCTTCTTGTCAGCATTCTGAGTGCTTCCTTGTCTAAACTATTGCAAAGGAGAATCAGAGAACTCTTACTGCCTTATACATACACACTTTGGTTACTTTCCTAGTTAAAATAATATATATTTTATTTACTTATTAGTTTATGTTTATTTTACACCTCTATAATATGAGATGATAAACATAGATGGTAGAGTTTATTTTGTTGAAAGTGGATTGGAAAAGGTAAGACTGGTTTTAGCATCAGGAAGCTGTTGAATATATGCTGAATTAGCATGTTATTATCTTTGCTATTAGAACTGATCTATTATTGAACCTTTTAGTAGTTGCTACATTGTTATTCTATTTTGGGGTGCACTAGCCTGTCTCCTGTCTCAATTATATATAATTGTAAGACTTCATCACTGCATAATCATTCTTATAGATTTTGAGATATTATCTGATGTGAGCATTTTCTTTGCTGAGTAAGCCATCCGTGACTATTTAACCATCTGGGGGTGGTGGTAGTTTGCACCATGGAACTTCACAGGCAGAAATGCTAATAGTAAACTGCAGATATTAGCATTAAATAGTTTATTTCCTAGAAACTTTCGTGGAAAAATATCAGAAACTACTAAACAGTATTTGAAAAAAAAATACTTGGTCATTTGCAACAGCCAGCTCAACAAAATTATTCTATTTTTATAGGTAAGTTAAGAAAACTCTATTGCTTAGGATTACCTATTTGGGGCTACTTTATTATATGGTAATAGGTAACTAATTAAGTGACATAAAGATGATTTATGCAATGAAGATATCATGACAATTCCATGTTCCTAAAACACTTCCAACTTTGCCTACTCTCTTTCATATGACACAATTTCTTAACTATTATATATAAACAGAAATTGGATTTTTATCATTTGCTTATATTCAATCCTAAACATTTCTCTTGCTAAGATTACTCCATAGTTAGCATTTTATTAGCTGAGTAACATTTAATCATATAAGTATGTCTAATTTTTAAGTAGAAATTATTTTCCTTCAAGTACTGTGGCAATTCAGAGTATTATTGTACTCTTTAGTCTGTCATTAAATAAACTATTTGTCATTCCTACATGAGATGAATTATAAAATTCCAGGTTTTTCAACATATTTAAAATCCTGATGCATTTGTTAGTCTATGTAGAAAATGGCTGACAAGCTATAATATCCCAAACATACAGCAAGCAATTATGTTATTTTAATCACATTTTATTTTGTTCTTAGTAATATGTTGTTCTGCAATTTGGAAGCATAAAGCAACTCAAAAGTAATTCACTGAAGTGACAAAGGCTGAGTCAGAGGTATGCCTGTGTATTTAACTGGAGGAGGGTTTGTAACATCTTCTGTATTTTATTTTATGAGAAAGCCTAAGATGAGGCGAATAGAGTGCTTCAATTTTACACTTATACTAAAGCTCTTTCTTATATTTGGACACTTTCAGTAGAGTTGGATTGAATTTTGAAGAACATTTTCTTTGTCGTTTGAGAATTTATTTCATCTCTCTGACACGATTCCATAAAAGGAAACATGATACAAGGTAATATGCTCTGATAAAAGAGGAATTTTATTTAATAAAAATATGGTATAAATTTGGCTGTGAAAATGATATTTTAAATTAAGAATGTAATAGGAATATGTTATATGTATATATATGTATATGTTTTTAAGCTGCATCATTATTTTCATAGAAAAGCATATTCCAGGTGTTTACTATAGAAACATGCCTGATATTTGGAATATGTGAGACTGTATGTTGACAGTTGAGTGTTGTTTTTAAAATTTTACTTGTTTTGTATTCAGGCGAGCTTGATTAAAACAGGTTCTTTTAAATACCTTTCTCAAAAAAATTAATTATATCTAATTATGATGCAAAATGTGGAAAATAATACATACATCTTAAAAGAATCATCTTATATTTTAATTCATTAAACATTGGTTATTTCTTATTGAAAATTTTTAATGATAACATGAGAATACACAATCTGTACTTTCATGAAGTTTGTTGTCAGAAGGAAAAAACATGTCAGAATTGTGCAAAAATTTGCTAACATTTCATAAATTACATTAGCATGCAGAGTTGGCATATGACTAGAGTTGTGCGTGTTTATTTCAATGGTGCCTGGCACGTGCCTGTAATCCCAAGATTAGAGAGGCTGAGTTCAGAGAATTGTGAGTTCAAGACCAGCTTGGGCTACAAAGTGAGCTCAAGCCAGCCTGAACTGCATAGGGAGACCCTGTCTCTAAAACACACACACACACACACACACACACACATGCATACACACACACACAAACACACACACACACAAATATTTCAGAGGTGTCAAGGAAAAATCATTCTATGAATATAGGTGAGCAATTCATATTTTCTGTTTAATGTTTTTCAAATAATTTTCACTTTCAAATAATCTATTAATTATATGAAAATATATATGATTGAGAAAGAAAAAAAATGACAAAACTCTAACTTCAGAAACCTGAAAAGAGAATAATCAAGATGAAAAAAGGTACAAGGAGACACGATAGAAATGTAACTTTCATTTTTGTCCCTTTTTTTGATAAAAATGTAGCTTTGCAATTTACTACATAATTTGTTTGGGTATCATTTACATGCTGAAGAAAGAAACTTGTAGTTTGAAACGAAGAATAGTAAAAGGAAAATGATAAAGATAGTATTGAAGAAGAGAAAAAATTCTGAGTGTAATAAATAGGGGCCCGAGGCGCTTGGTGCAGTGCGTGGGCCACGGCTCGGCCGAATCCGCGTACCCCCAAGGGCGCTCATGGAGGGAAGGACTCTCCCATTTCCCCGACCCCGCGTGGCTCGCAGGCGACTGCAGCCAGAAATTGGCTTTTTGGCGGCTGCGGAGCGGGGTGGACTCAGAGACCACGCACCTCGGGCAGACTGCGCTAATCCAGGCTGCAGACTGGGGTCCCACTCAGATCCCCGCCCCTGCAGCCTGCACCATCTTCGGCCGGAGAGCGGGCACTGTAGCGACTGCGGTGGGCAGCTCCTGTGAGAACGCCAAGGAGACAGAGAAGCACCGGGGAGTGGCACATCACGGGCGAGGCACGAAATATTAGCACTTTGGGGATCTCCTGCCAGCACGGATTCCAGAACGGGTGAGCTGAGTGCGCACTGCAGCCAGATTTCTGAGTTGGGAAGAAGCTCGACACAGGGAGATACACCTGAGTGGCACTCCTGCCTGCACGATCCCAGGGACAGGTGAGTTGATTGGGCGCCCCAGCCAGATTTTTGAGTCAGAGAAAAGCTCCACCCAGTGAGAGACATCCGAGCAGCACTACTGCCTGCATGACCGCGGGACGAGAGAGCTGGCTGGGGGCCCTGACCGGATTTTTGAATAAGGGAGGAGCTCCACCCAGGGAGGAACACCTGAGTGGCCCCCTGCCTGCATGGTCCCCGGGGGCGGCGAGCAGTTTATGCGCCCCAGCCAGGTCTCTGGGTAGGAAGTAGCTTGGTCCACAAAGCAGCATAAGAGCAGCCTATTGAGCGGAACTCTCAGCAGAAAGCTTAAGGAACATTCTCCCGAAGAGAAGGAGCCATTGGAGCGGCCTTTGCAACAGACCTTTGCCTGGTGAACTGCCTGGGTAATTTATACCTCAATATTTTGAATCTGATACACAAAAATAGGAAGACAGAAGAACAAAACGCAGTCTCAGAACTCAACCCCACCCAGAGAAAGTCCTGGATGCGAGGATACAGGGGAACTAGGAAGCCACATACCTGCAACTTCTGAAACGATTGCATCCGAAATAAAGAAACAACTCCATCAGGCCATAGAAGAGCTTAAAGCAGAAATAAGCCACATACCTGCAATAATCTCACAGACAAAAATGAACTGAAAACTATAATGGAAGAAATGTTCCCAACACATAGAGAAGAAATAGATAAAAGATTAGAAGAAAATAGGAAACAAATGGAAACGTTACAAGAACAATTTAGGAATGAATTACCACAAATGAAACAGGTCCAAAGAGATTGCCAGGAATTGAAAACTTCCATTGAAAGCTTGCAAAACCGCTTAAATGAAACTGAAGATAGAATTTCAGACCTTGAAGACAGCATGGCAGCTTATGAGCATGAAAGGAAGGATCTCATAAAATCATAAAGACCCAAGAAAAATCAGTCCAACAGCTGCAAGATGAGGCAAAATGAAATAATATTCGCGTAAGAGGAGTCAATGAAACAGGAGGAAATAATAGCAGAAAATTTCCCAAACAAGGTAAAAGATACTGAAGTACAGTTAATCGAGGCATATAGAACCTCAACGAGCCATAACCCAAAGAAAAGCACATACAGACATACAATAGTCAAGATCACAGACATCCAGCAAAAGAACACAATATTAAAAGCTGCTAGACAAAAGAAACAGATCACCTATAAAGGAAAGCCCATCAGAATCACAGCAGACTTCTCAACGCAAACCATGAAATTAAGAAGAGCTTGGAGTGAGGTATTACAGATTATGAGCCAAAACAGCTTCCAACACAGACTGATGTATCCTGCAAAACTATCCCTCGAGTTCAATGGAGAAATAAAATATTTCAACGACAAAGAACAACTGCAGAACTTCATGAATGCCAAACCAGCATAGCAAGAAGCACTAAAAGATATTCTAGAGAGAGAAAAAGATGACCACAATCTCAAGAACAACAATAGAAAGAAACCCTCAAATAGAACAAGTAAACAGATAGCAAAAGTAGGAAAACAACAAGTTATAACATGACTAGAATAAGCCAACATATAACCATTATGACCACTAATATAAATGACCTCAATTCACCAGTGAAAAGGAAAAGATTGGCAGAATGGATTAAGGAACACAATCCAATGATATGCTGTACACAGGAAACACATTTTACTCAAAAGGAAATCCACAGGCTGAAAGTTAAAGGATGGAAAACAATTCTCCATGCAACAGGTCCCCAGAAAAAAGCAGGGGTAGGCATTATGTTTGTAGACAAGGTAAACTTCAAACCAAAAACAATCAAAAGAGACAAAGAAGGCCACTATATACTAGTTAGGGGAAAGCTGCAAGAGGAAGAGACAACAATCCTAGACATTTATGCATGAAACAATGGAGCATCAAACTTTACAACTCAAGTCTTAACAAACATGAAAAAGCCACTAACTAATAACACTATTTTAACGGGGGACCTAAACATCCCTCTGACACAAAGAGACAGGTCAACTGGACAGAAACTCAGCAAAGAAATAACACACCTGAACCAAAAGTGTGAACAAATGGACTTAGTAGATGTATATAGAGTGTTCCACCCCGCAACATCAAAATACACATTTTTCTCAGCTGCACATGGGTCTTTCCCTAAAATTGACCACGTGCTAGCACATAGAGCATATCTACCTAAATTCAAAAGAACTGAAATTATCTCATGCATATTATCTGACCACAGTGCAATGAAACTGGAAATTAATGACAAAGGGAACTCCAAAAACCGCATAAACAATTGGAAATTAGAGAACAACCTCCTGAATAACCAACGGGTCACACAAGAACTTAAAGAACAAATTAAAAAATACCTACAAATAAATGAAAGTGCAAGTACAACCTATCGGAATCTGTGGGATGCAATGAAAGCAGTCCTCAGAGGGAAATTTATAGCAATGAACTCATATGTAAAGAAAATAGAAAGACAGCAAGTAAATAGCATAATGCTACTCCTCAAACTCTTAGAAAAAGAGCAACAAGCCAAACCAAAAGCCCAAAGAAGGGAGGAGATTATAAAACACAGGTCAGAAATTTATGCAGTTGAGATGAAGAAAACTGTAGAAAAAAATAAGTGAATCAAAGAGTTGGTTCTTCAAAAGAATAAATAAAATTGATAAACCCCTAGCCAACCTTATCAAAAAAAGAAGGGAAAGATCTCAAATTCATGCAATAAGGAATGAAGAGGATCAAATCACCAAAGATCCCACAGAAATCCAAGAGATCATTAATACCTACTTTGAAAATCTTTACTCCCATAGGATAGAAAATTCAGAAGAAATGGACAGATTCCTGGAAAGGTACAAATTACCAAAATTGAGTCAGGAAGACTCAAAAATCCTGAACTACCCAATATCAATTAACGAGATTGAAGATGTCATAAAAAACTTACCAACGAAGAAAAGCCAGGGCCCTGATGGATTCACAGCAGAAATCTACAAAACATTCAGAGGAGATCTAATGCCAACACTCCTCAAACTCTTCAATGAAATAGAAAAGGAAGCAACTCTCCCTAACACGTTTCGGGAGGCAAGTATCATACTGATACCAAAGCCAGAGAAGGACCCAACCAAGAAAGAGAACTATAGGCCAATCTCTCTAATGAACATAGATGCAAAGATACTCAACAAAATACTTGCAAATAGAATACAGCGAATCATAAGGAAAATTATACACCACGATCAGGTAGGATTTATTCCAGGAATGCAGGGATGGTTCAATATTCGCAAATCAATTAATGTAATACATCGTATCAATACAGCCAAAGACAAAAACGACATGATTATCTCAATACATGCAGAACAGGCTTTTGACAAAGTCCAACATACATTCATGTTAAAAACCTTAGAAAAAATAGGAATAGATGGCCTCTACCTCAATCTGATCAAAGCCATCTATGACAAACCAACAGCCAACATCATACTAAATAGACAAAAACTGAAAACTTTCACTTTAAAGTCAGGAACAAGACAAGGATGTCCGGTGTCACCACTCCTATTCAACATAGTTCTGGAAGCATTAACCAGAGCAATTAGACAAGAGAGAGAAATAAAAGGAATAAGGATAGGAAAGGAAGAAGTCAAACTATCACTATTTGCAGATGACATGATGCTATACATGGAGGACCCCAAAAACTCCACAAGAAAACTCCTGGAATTAATGGAGAAATTCAGCAGCATAGCTGGATACAAAGTCAACACCCCAAAATCAATAGCATTCCTATACACGAACAACAAACAGACTGAAAGAGAAATTGAGGAAAACATACCTTTTATAATAGCAACCAAGAAATTGAAATACTTAGGAATCAATCTAACAAAGAATGTGAAAGATTTATTTAGTGAAAACTACAGTACTCTGAAAAAAGAGATCAAAGAGGATTTCAATAAATGGAAAAACATACCCTACTCATGGTTAGGGAGAACCAACACTGTGAAAATGGCCATACTATCAAAACTGTTGTACAGATTCAATGCAATTCCCATTAAACTACCGTTAGCATACCTCACAGTTCTAGAGAAAATGTGCCTTAAATTCATCTGGAACCAGAAGAGACCCAGAATAGCAAAAGCAATCCTGGGCAACAAGGACAAGTCAGGTGGAATCACAATCCCTGACCTGAAATTATACTACAAAGCTACTGTAATAAAATCAACCTGATACTGGCTAAAAAACAGACCTGAGGATCAATGGAACAGACTGGAAGATGCAACCACAACGAAAAACACACTCAGCAACCTAATATTTGACAAAGGGGCCAACCAAACTCACTGGAAATAGGATGACCTGTTTAATAAATGGTGCTGGAAAAACTGGCTTGTCTCTTGCCGAAAACTGAACATAGACCCAAGTCTATCACCCATGCATCAAACTCAGGTCAAAATGGATCACAGATCTCAATATTAAAACAGAAACTCTAAATCTATTGGAAGAGAAAGTAGGTAAAAATCTTGAAGACATAGGAGTAGGCAGAGAGTTCATTCACAAAAATGAAACTGCAAGGGAAACACTTCAAAGAATCAATAACTGGGACCTCATCCC
>PVLD010007560.1:29727-90660 GCA_004027595.1 Dinomys branickii
ACAAAGAATTAAAAAACATGTACCTGTCCAAATTCAAAGACCCAATCCAGAAATGGGCATCTGAGATGAATACACACTTCTCAGATAAAGAAATACAAATGGCAAATAAATATATGAGAAAATGTTCCACATCCTTAGTCATTCGAGAAATGCAAATAAAAACAACACTGAGATTCCATCTCACCCCAGTAAGAATGGCTAGTATGAAAAAATCATCCAATAACAAATGTTGGCGAGGCTGTGGAGAAATAGGGACTCTATTACACTGCTGGTGGGATTGCAGACTAGTGCAACCACTGTGGAGAGCAGTTTGGAGATTTCTCAGCAAACTAGGTCTACAGGTTCCATTGAAACCAGCTATTACCCTTCTGGGTATTTTCCCAGAAGATCTGAAAGCATCATACCTCTCTGATATATGTGCACCCATGTTTATAGCAGCGCAATTTGTAATAGCTACATTGTGGAAGCAACCCAAATGTCCATCCACTGAAGACTGGATTAAAAAACTGTGGCATTTTTATACAATGGAATATTTTTCAGCTATAAAGAGGGACAGATTTGGGGTCTTTGTAGGCAAATGGTCACAATTAGACACCATACTCATAAGTGAAATAAATCAGAGGTACATGTGCAGGCAACGTACTGTGTCACTGGTGTAAGAACCTGAGGGTAGGAACATAAACTAAGAGACATGAAGGAAATCTGTTCAAAAGTAAAGAACAGATGGGACGAGGGAAAGGAGAAAATGAGGCAAAAATGTATGTATGTATGTATGTATGTAAGTATGTGTATATATATATATATGTGTGCGGGATGGCTAACATGGTTTTACTACTGACTTATGTTATTGAATGGTAAGGAATAGTTGATGACTGAATTTTTGATCAATCTTGTATGTCTATATGTGTTCTCTGAAGCATACATTTTGAAGATATCAATATGAAATGCAACAACTATTGTTGGTTTTCTGTTGCTTTGTCTAGAATTCTATTATGATTATAAGTTTATTGAACTACTTTGTGTCTCTTTGTTAATGCTTATCGTTTATTTTTTTTCTCTTTCTTTTTCTGTTGTAGGTGATGTAGTTCTTTGTGCTTTCACACTATAAAAAGAAGTTGTACTACTGACTTAGGTCACTTTATTGTAAGGAATCGTTGATAATTAATAGTCTGATCAATTTTGCATATCTATACCTATTTTCTGGAATATACACTTAGAAGTTATCAATATGTAATGCAACAACCATTGTTGATTCCCTGTCACCTTGTCTGTAACTCAGATTCAATTGTACTATTCTTATGCTTCTTTGTGTCTGTTTGTTAATATCTTTTTATTTATATACTTTTAAAATAAAAAAAAATAGGAAGTGTGGTGGAAATAAGCTAGAAAGTGAATATCAGCAAGTTTGGGCTGGCAAATAAAGCCTACTCTTAAGAGTAAATCTGTACCGTAGCATTGGAAAAGTCACACCCTAGAAAGAGAAATTAAACCAAAATATACCGATCACCAAGGATATTAGATTAATCGAGGGAACTTACAGAAGAGAGAGGTTTATAGAGCAAAACACTGATGGAAAAACTGTAAAAGGACCTCTTTTCAGCAGACCCATGATCAAGGCAGCACAGTGAGAACCAGGGATGGTAGGATGCACAAGAGAGCAGGTCAGCAATGGGATTTAGGGAGCAGAATATCGCAGCCTGGCCAGAGTCCCCATTCAGAGCAAGCAGTTGCGGCATTTGGCTCTGGGATAACAAGAAACAGTCTCTAAAGGAAGTGCTGCAGGTCGGTCATCTGAAATGCGGTGTGGGTACTGGTATCAGAAAAAGGCGGGACATTCTCACAATGGTAACGATGAAACTAGAAATTCAAAGAAATGCTCTTTAAACTCACTTTTTAAAAAGTTTTGAGACACAATGTATTGGGGAGAGTAAACATCATTAGCTTTTGAGGGAGTAACTAGGGAGTGGGAGTGTACAGAACAGCCTAGGGTAGGAAAGCATAGATAGATCAGAGAAGCAAAATCGAGGTCAGACATGTTTCAACCAACCTATCGCTTTATCTTACAGGAAATGTGTCACCTCTGAGTGAAAAAAAAACTGGTCTAATGAACAGCTTTTGTTGAGTCAACTAGACCTTTAACAGGGAAAAATATGTCATCCCAAATCATCCCTATCTGTCAAGGCACCTTAAAGAAAAACGAAATTTTTAAGGATTAATGGAGGTAATTTAAAACAAAATATGAAAGCACTGAGAGAAAACATAAAATAATACTTTAATATTGCTGCCTTAGAGATAAAATGTTCCTATAAATTATAAAAATCTAGAATTGGCAGGTAAAAATTTTACATGGCTAAACACTATATTTGTGTGTATATATATATATATATATATACACACACACACACACACACACACACATACATACACACTCACATATGTATTATACCACATGTATATACACAAGCTGTGTGGGAAGCAGGGCAGTGAAGAGGGTCACTACAGCTTTTGTCCCTGAATTTCTGCTGGACCCTCTAAATGATGTGTCACCCTACACTGTAGAATTTAGAATGATCTAACTATCTGGTGCCACACTACCCATGCTAGAACACAGCAGCTGGGGACCAAAATGCAGTAAAGCTTGGGTAGTGAGAAGTGTACTTGCCGTTAATACACACTGTGATAGTCAAATTTAGGTGTGATCTTGCCTAGGTTATAGGGTGGCGCATGTTACACCAAACATTAGTTTGGTTGTTTATGTGAAGATGTTTTTTGATGATATTAGTATTTACATTGGTAGACTGGGTAAAGCAGATGGTCTTCTAGGTAGTGGGTGTGCCTCCTCCATTGCACTGCAGGTCTGACTAGAACACATGGTTGACCCTTTCCTAAGAGAATTTTCCTGCTGGAAAAACTGGATTCAAATTGAGAAGGGGGCTCTAAGGAGTTTTGAGTTCACCCCCTTTCACAATCTCGCAAGTCAATTCCTTTTGTTATGTCTTTGTCAGCTGCTTGTTATGGCGCATACCTGCAATCTCACCTCTCTGCCATGCTGAGGTAGGAGGATCTGGAGTTGAAGCCCAGCCTTGGCAAACTTAGGAACTTAGAAAGATCTTGACTCAAGATTAAAAATAAAAAAACCCATAAAAATAAATGTGCCTGGGGATATGGGACAGTGTGAAGATCTTGGGTTCAATTAAAAAAAAACAAACACTCTTCCTTTAATATGCAGATAGATGTAGACATGTTAGTTCTGTTTCTCCAGAGAACACTAAAATTAACACTGTGTTTTGAATCCTCTTAAATCTTCCAGTCTTTTAGTCTATATAGGTTTTTAAACTAAAGAGAGTGATGAACTGCCTTGAGGGAAAATAGAGTTTTCAACTTCAACTTCCTTGTGGACATTTTCTGGCTGTTCATGCCACTTGGCAACCAGGCACAAGGGAAGATTTATGGTTTACTGGTGCAGTAACTTTGATGATGTAGGGGAAAATGGTTTGCTGATGTATAATAGGGTGGGAAGCACCGGAAGGTCCTCTACGAAGTGCGATTTCATCACCTAGGTTACAGAGAGTAGCAAGCAATCCGAATTTACTGTCATAATGTTCCCAAGCCTTTTCAATCATTCATTCTTTAGGTCACTAGGAGGCTCTATATCTCTGTCTTCCAAGCTTAGGAATGAGTCACTATCTAGAATGCAATAAGCACTGCAGAAAAGAAAAATAAAGTGTGGAAAACATCCTTCTTCCCACATTGTAGCATGAGAGAAAGCTATAGGGCCATTCTTAATATCTAGGGGGGAAGGAAATGCGACGAATCAGGTACCTGAGAAGAAACAGGGAAATATTTTTGAGAGTGCTAATATTTTCATGTGCCACATGCCTACGAGTAAAGCTCCATGAGACAATAATTTTGACCTACAACAATGTTATTACCAAAACTGGAGACTGATTGGATAAAAACAGTCATTCTTCTGTGTAAATTTTTCTAACCAGCTAAAATATAGAAATATTTTCAGTTCCAAGTAAAGCTTTTATCTAGTTGTAAAAGGTATAGATATTACATATTTTTATTCTTTATATTATTAACAATATCATGTGGTTAAGTCACGTTTTTCATTAGACTTGGAATTTTCTGCTCACAGTTCTGTATACTGAGACTGAACGAAGGAAGACAGAAGACATTGCAAAGAAGTTTCCAGGGAGCCAGAACTTTAAGCTGGATATGACAAGCGGGTGGAAATTTGGGTTGTCTGCAACTGAAGGGACTGGGAGTTTGTCTTCTGTTGCATGTGTAGTGATAATGACTTGTTGAGAATTATAACTTTTTGTGAACTCACCTGTTCAGAAAGAAGGGGTATTGTTTGGCCTCATTGTTATAGTGAGGTGGCCCCTACTTTTACACAGAATTAATCTTTCTTCCTCATTGGCTACAGCATCCTCTTTTGCTTTGAGGAAACTGATTTAGATATTTTGGATAGGGCTCTTGGTCAGGACACCCAGCTCCACACAGGCCATCTCCTTGACATGAGAAACATACATGCTTCTCACTGAGATACAAACTCTGAGCAGAGAAGTAACACCAAAAACAACTGAAATCAATTCCTCTTGTATGGCAGTGCCCACCCAGTGACTGTGTCTTTTGATTCTTCCTCCTTGGCTTAAATGGTCTTGACTCCTATCTTTTTGGAAACTCATTTCTCATCGTTCCATTAATTCAGTGAACAGCTTCATAATATTTGAGGTATTTTTGTTTGTTTGTTGAAACACTGGGCATTGAATCCAGGGCCTGCATACTGAGCTACATTCCCAGGCCATTTTCTTCTTCAGTTTTGTGATGGGAACTTTCTTCACTAAATTGCCCAGGCAGAGTTCAAACTTAAAATCTCCTTGCCTCAGTTTTTTAGAATGTTGGGATTTCAAGCCTGTGCCTCCGCATCTGGCTAGTCAGCACATCTTTGGTAATCATTCCACTCACAAATGAGAATACATTTCTGTTGCTTATAGAAAAGCAAATGTAATTGATATCTATGTAACTTTTTAATGGATCAGCAAGATGCAAAGAAAAATGAAAACAATGTATTTTTACCTATCAAATTATAATCACTAAAGATAGCCAATTTAAGGGAAATTGTAGAAAATACACATTTTATACTGGTATTGTGGTTTAATAGGAAATTTTTGGATAGTAATTTGATAGAACCTGGCAGAATTAAAGTTAAAAATATTCTTAACTAAACACTTTTACTTATAACAATGTGTAATATGAAACACTTGAACGTGCTTTCAAAAATATTCAGACAAAATTGATAGAAATGTTAATCTGAGATATTGGTAGCAGATAAAAAAGGCACTCCATTAATAATGGAATAGCTAGCAAACTTATAAAATAATATAGTTATTAAAAATGACAATATAAAAATTTAAAAATTGCCCATCAAGAAAGAGAAAGCTGAAGAACAATAGAAAGTCTGTATTCCAATTTATATAAAATATGTCTCTATGCAACATGTAGGTGTATACTTGAATACATTAGATAGACAGAAAGATAATCACATGTAAACATACCTAATCACAATAATCTCTAAAGAATGCTAACTCCTGTAGTGGGCCCCAAAACGTGTTTTCCTAATAATATTCACTGACTTTTATACATGTATATGAAATTTTATTTTTTCAATATATTAAAAAATAGATGATAATAAGATGCCTAATATTGAGAGTGAAAGAAAATATGTAATAAATATTAAAGCCTAGTAGCAAAATGAGAGACTAGCGCTAAAAATATATTATTGCAGCATAATTACAGAGAGCTATAAAGTACTCACGTTACTAATTATCACCACTTAATGTTACAACAAATAGCACTGATTATAACTAATATGACTGAGAAAATACTATGTGGGAAGCATGCTGTGATATGCTTCACAGACATCATCCCATTCAACTTCACTATCCTATGAGGTAGGTTCGAGTCCTAGTTTCACAGATAAGACAGTGAAAGTATACAGAGGTTAAGTTACAAAGCTAGTAATTAGAGAAGCCGGGGGACCTACAGGGGTCTTGGAATGACTACATGTACGTAGCCATGATTTCTTATTCCTACACAGTATGAGCTACTTATGTGAAGTCCAGAGAATATTAACTGGCAAGAAAAAGAACTAGAGCATCGGAGCTAGTATCACACCATAACTTTAGCCTGGCTGTACCGACATGGGGACTTTCTGCAGGAGGCTCACCAGGCCCACAGTGAGATCAGGAGCCTTGGGACTCTGGAGTGTGAAGTTACACAAATTGTAGCACCCTGAACTGTTTTTCTGGTGAGCCTGCTCTTCTAGAAATGGGTTTCTGCTCACCACCGCTCACCATTTGGAAATTTACTTGAGGTAGCAGCAGCAAGGGGGTAGAAGGAAGTGATGAGTACGTTTGAGGAAGCCTGTGTTAATCACTCATACTTTATCAACATTTATTTAACATAAGACACAATACTATAAATTATTTCCTGCACTTTTAGTAGTACAATTTCAATATTTAGTTTGTAGTTCTCTCTTTTTTTTTTTTAAGCAGGGTCTCATTATGCAGTTCAGGCTGGCCTTGAGCTCACTTTGTAGCCCAGGCTGGTCTTGAACTTTCAACGATCCTCCTGCCTCAGCTTCCTGAGTGCTGCGATTATAGGTATGTGCCACCACACCCGGCTTTAATTTGTAGTTCTAAAAGATTTGTAGGTCTAAAAGACTTAGTTTAAATTACACTGCTTCTTTAAAAAAAAGACAGTGTATAAAGCATATAGAGCTTCTCTTTACCTTGACTTTTCTAGTGTTTACTTTCGTAATGATAGAAAGAGGTAGATGGGAAAAGATGACATTAATTATTTAATTAGTGAAATTAATGCATTTCATTTCAGTTCATATATATGGCATCAAATGTGTATGGCTTAGATTGAAAAAATAATTTTATTTCACTGCCTCTTACATACCAACAGTGAAGTATAATAGACTCATATTCATTAGATTTTGCAAGCAGTAAATGAAAAAATTCACATTCCTATTTCTTTTCCTTGTGAATTACATTTCCCTACACTTTTTAGCAGATTTGTATTTTCCTTTAATGAGTTAAAGAAAGAAGAGTAGGTCTTAAAACACATGGCTTCCTGGTTTAAGTAGTTGTCTAGTATGTTTGTGTGTGTTATTATTAATCTTATTTTTAGTATCATTTCACAATGTTTAGAAGAAACTGCTTGAGATGAGCTGTGAGTGACTTTAAAAGTACCTTTTATAGATTCTCTTGTATAGTTGACATTTGTTTTTTGAAAAATATACGGAACTGGCTGTTGTATACAAGTAACATTATTTCTAGGTATGCGGCTCTGCTTACTCCGTTAGTTACTGTTATGTAGGTTGACGCTAATAATAGCGCCCTTGGACTTACCCTGGCATCGGCCCACTTCCGGCAAGACTATAAACTTGACGAGGGTTTAGTAGATACTGGAATTTTCTGTAAATTCTATATAAATGCAAGTAAGAAAAAAAGAAAATTAAGTAATAGCAAATAATACTTTTTTGAAAATGCAGCATGCCTTACAGTTATAAATGTGTAGTTTAAAATATATTGGATAAATTTTGCATTAACAGCAATAGAATAGATCCATAGCAAATTATGTTGTTCAAGGCTTAACAGTCATTACATAAGAAGTACAGCTTAGAATTATTTTTTGTAGCTTAGAATGTAAATGTAATGCTTACATAAGTATGTATGTATATGCAGCATATCTAACATAGTTGGACTATGGACTTAGGTCACTTTATAGTAAGGAATAGTTGATGATTATTTGTTTAATCAATTTTGCATGTCTACATCTGTTTTCCTGAGTATACACTTCGAAATTATCAATATGTAATGCAACAACCATTGTTGATTCCCTGTCACCTTGTCTGTAACTCAGTTTTGATAGTACTATTCTCATGCTACTTTGTGTCTGTTAATATGTTTTTGTTCTTTTACTTTTAAAATAAAAGTGAAAAAAAATTAATTCTTACATCCTAAACATGCATAAGCACTTAGAATATATTGTAACTCTCATTCGAACATTATTTAATTAACTTTTAAAATTTTGAATAAATCTTTCAAAAATATTTTAGTATAAAGCTGTTGAACTATTTCTCCTCAGTAACTAGTCATGAATGTACACAACTCCCTGTGAGCTCAGTGTTACTTTACCCACCCGGCATAGCAAATGGGAGGGCACATGTTATACAGATTTAGGTAGGAATGTAGCCCTTCCTGCTTCATCAATTCTCTTCCTATAAGCGCCTATGCTGATCAGTCGGTTCACAAAATTGCTGAGCTAGGTCAACAGGCAAATATTAAGCAACTTACTTAGTTCTGAAAGTAATTGATCTTTGGTTAACAAATGCAATAGAAATATTTCCAAGAATGCACATATCCCATATGACTGAAATTCTTGCACAAATATTAAAAGGGAAGAGATATATTTAACTTGTGGCATTAGTTTTTATATAAAGCATGTGAAAATATTGCTACACATTCTATAAACACACATGTATGATATTTACTCATGAAAAACCCTCCCTACTCAGTTATCTGCTTAAATTATCCCACCTCCAAATCTGCAGTGCAGACACATTCCAGATCTTCATTCGTTGTGTCACTTAGTGTCAAAGAAAGATCCATTCTAAGTATTTCCTTTTCTCTAACAGCTGACTCCCTTTTGAGGGCATGTGAGAAATGCCTGCCAATCCTTACTGTGTTTACCCACAGCCTTACTTCAGGCTTTTAATTTATTTTGCCACTCTTAAATTTTTAGCAGTTCACCCTCTTCCCCTGCTGCACTTAACAAGCAAGTGCACTCATGTTCACTAATGAAAGTGCAAAGGGCAAATTTTCTTACATTATAAAACTCAGACATCTTTCTAACATCACCACACTTGGTCCCTTGTCTTTCACTTAAATTGAAACGTTGGTAAATTCCCCCTGGTTGACACCATCCCCTTTCATGTATCTGCCTTTCTCCTCCCTTCACGGAGCAAACATCAACTTATATAACAATCAGTACAAAAGCCACAGGCAACTTCTCCAAACCTCGCAGGTTTCATCACTCTTTTCTCTTTTGAGCTTCCCTTTCTTGTTAAACACTTCCACACAGGACTGCAGTGTAACTGTTTGTATGTCGATTCCCTCTCCGTGGGTGTGCCTTAGGGCCTTTCCCATGGTACCAAGTAGAGTTTGCCGAAAGATTGTTGTCTAAATGAATGAGTGTGAACATGTTCACACCTATTGTTTGGTATGAGCAACTTTGTGTGCATATACGATTCTCTGATCTTTGGCAGCTTATGTAACGTGTCCAAGTCAAACCAGCCAAACTTTTTGGGAAGCAAACACTGTATAGAATTCCATTCTGAAAGCTACCTTCTTAAGGGAGCCTTTCAGTTTATATTCATGATATGAGAAGTAGAACTCTAAAATCATATTTACATTTCATTTGACATTGAATGTTTCCCCCCACTTTATAAAGGGAAAGACACACTTAGCTATGCATTTAGAGGTATGCAAGCTGCCACCTCTCCTCAGTAAGTTTAATTTTTTTGTGACAATATATCTCCATCTCCTTTTTAAAATTTACAGGGAATCCATATTGATTCCTGGGGAAATCAGATAGTAAGCAAAGGGCAATCCTCAAAAATATCTTAATTTGAGGAGAGTATATTTTCCTTTAAAAATGTATTTTGAGGTCCAGTGATACAGCTCAGTGGCACAGTACTTTGCTTGGCAAGTACAAGGTCCTACATTTTATTCCTATTACCAAAAGAAGCTCTGAATTTCTTAAGACTTCATTTGTATTTAATGTACAAAATTAGATGCAATTCTTATCAAATTCTTTGTGACTCTCATCTAATTCTTTGTGAAGAACTTTGCCCAATATCCATATGGCAATATCCCTTAGCTTCTCTCTAGTAGTTTCCCTGTTGGAGGTTTAACATTTTAGTATTTAATCTAGTTTGAGTTAATTTCTACAACTAGTGAGAGATGACGATCCACTTTTATTGTTCTGCATATGGATATTCATTTTTCCCAGCACTAATTATTGAAAAGCCTGTTCTGACTCAAAAGTATATCCTTATTATCTCTGTCAAAAACCAGTTGGTTATAGAAATATAAGTTTATATTTAGGCTCTCTATTATACACTGTTTTTCAAAAACTATATATACAAATCCACACTGTCCTAACTACCCCAGCTTTGCAGTGTATTTCAATGTGTGGGCAGACTTCCTGCTTTTACTTTTTCTTCATGATAGCTTTGGGTATTCAGTATAATTGTGGTGCTAAATAACATTATGATGGGCTTTCCCAGCTCTGTAAAGGCTACCATTCATGTTTTGTCAGAGATTGCACTGAATCTATAAATCATTTGATGGCATAGACATTTTAAGTATATTGAGTCACTGAATCTATGAAAATAGTATTTAGCCCCAATTTGTTTTTCTGTGTCTTTCTTGTGTGTGTGTGTGATCTCTTCAATTTATTTTACTTTATATATATATATATATATATATATATATACACACACACACACACACACACACACACATAGTTTTTTTATCTCTTTGGTTTCATTGTTTCATTTATTCAAGGTATTTAAGTCATGGAAGTCATTGTAAATGGGATTATTCACCTGATTTATATTTCAGGTAATTCACTATTGCAGTGTATCAGTGCTACTGAATTTTTGTTTGCTGACTTTTTGCCTGCAACTTTTGCAAATTACTACACTAATTCCAAAAGTTCTTTGGTGAAATATTTGAGTTTAATGTATGTCAGCTCACATCATTTCTAAGTGGTGATGGTTTGATTTTCCTGTTTTCAACCTGGATGCTCTTTAGTTCTCTCTCTTGCTTGATTACTCTGATTAAGATTTTTCACTACTATGGTGAGTAAAAGTTATGAAATCAGGAATCCTTGTGTGTTTTCAAATCTTTAATAGAAAGCTTTCAACTTTGCCCTGCAGATTATGGTGAGGGCTTATTATAAATGTTTTTTTATGTTGAACTATGTTCCTTCCATAAATAATTTTCTCAGGATTTTATCAGGAAGGGATGTGAAATGTTATCAAATTCCTTTCCCACTTATGCACATACTTAAGTGATCAAATTGACAAAAGAGAATATAGCAAAGTAAAATCTTTTTCACAGCAAAAGAAACAATTGATATAATAAATAATCTATGGAACGGAAGAAAATATTTATGAACTACATTTCTTAAAAAGGGTGGATATCCAGCATATACAACAGACTCAACAGAGAAAAATAAAAAGTAAAAGTAAATTAAAAATCATACAAGCAGATATTCCTTCAAAGAAATCATACAAATAGTCAAGAGATAACAGTATCTAAAAAAAACCAAAAAAACAAAAAAACAAAACAAAACAAAAAACCACCTTCCATTTCAGTACTTCTCAAGGAACTGCAAATCAGAACAATTGGATTCCCTTTCACTCCAGTAAGAATAAGTATCACCAAAAGGCTAAAGATAACAAGTGCTGGCAATGAGGGAAGAGAAGGCTTAGACCTGTTAGTGGGAGTGTAAAGTAGTAGAGTTGTCATGCAAAACAGTAGAAAATTTCTTCCAAACTTAAAACAGGAAAGAACTATAAGACCCAGAAACTCATTGGGGATGTTCCAAAGGAAGTGGGGGAAGATGAGGGTGTGGCTCAGTAACAGTGGGCTTGCCTAACATGCTCAAGAGTCCAAGTTTGAATTCCTCCACCACAAAAACCAGGAAGTGAAATCTATAATTGAAAAGGGACGTGTACTCCATTGCTGCACTGTTTACAGCAGCCAAGATCTAGAAACAAGCACAGTTTCTGTGAAACGATGAATGGATAAAATAAATGTGGAACATACACACAATGGAATACCATTCAATCACAAAGAATGGAAGCCTGTCATTTGTGACAACGTAGATTGAACTGAAAATCATTAGGTTAAACAGCAAAAGTCAGACACAGAAAGACAAAAACTGCATGATCTCACTCACGTGGAGTCTAGAGAGATTGATCTCATAGAAGTTGAGAATAGGAACGGTTATTATAAAAACTAGAGTGTGTAGGAGAGAATGAAGGGGGAAGGTTGATTTTAGGTTCTAAGCTATAGTTACAGAGAAGCAAGAAGTTCTGGTGTGCTACTGTGTAGCAGGATGATTTTAGCTAACGGTGTACATTTTTTAAATCTGAAAGGAAGAATTTTAATAGTTTACACCTCAAAGAAATGTTAAATATTTGAGAAAATAGGTATCTTTAACTCAACTTAAACATTACACAGTAGAAACAAGTATCACAATATCACAGAGACCCCATTAATGTATGTAACTTGGGGCTTGTGTTGCCAGCTAAACATCTATGATATATGCAACACACAGACCACAGTGTTTGGGAGAAAACGATTTTAGCATTATTCTAAAATTACTATTTTCTATCTACATGAGTGAGGCAGCTCTTTTTAACAAAGGATCATGAAAATTTTAATTGTTAAGCTAGCATTTATTTAAAACAACTAATATTGTGCTTAGGAGAGTAAAATATAACTATGTGTTGCTGAAAAGGAGCGAGCTATTTTTATGCACAACCTAATATTATGTTGATTGAGAAATGAAGACTCTTTATTTCAATGGAAGAAATTCGAAAGTCTAATGTCAAGAAAGAAAATTGCTTCCAGAATTCCCTTACTTGTAGAAACATCGATATGCTCTTCTCTGGTAAACTACCATGTGTTGTTGTCATAGTATTTGCATTAAGGCATCTGAACTAATTTAAGCCGGTATAGTTAAAGTTTTGTTTATCACTCTCCTCCATCATAGGACATAACATGTACTTTCAAAGTAGTGCTTTCCATAGCTGGGTTAATTATTATGATGTGATCTTTAATGCATTACAAACTTTTTATGTTGTCAGCTGTGGAAGTGAGATACTATCATCATTTTTCTTTTATTATCATTATTTTTCTTCTACTATCACCATTTTACATATCAACTCTACTGTGCTTCTCCAGGGAGTTTGGCCTCATGTTCCCCAAAATACACCTGCAGGAAATCATAGTAACATATTTTGTCTCCAAGCTGGATATAAATTTTATTCCTCAGTTCTCAGCTGTGATTTCCCCAAAGCCTCCTCACTGACCATTGAGGGAATCAGCTTGCATTCCACAGTATTTACGAAGCCTTACAGCACACGAAGCTCTTCATTAAGGCACAGGGCTGATAGGTGAGTCAGAAATAATGCAGATGATGAACTGTGATACTAAAACATTTCTGAAAAGCTACGACAAAACATTTGCAACTATGAAAGAACAAACTATTATCAGGGTACACAAATGTTAGTGTCCTATATTTCCTGTTAAGTAAGACGGGGAATAATTTTAAACATTATTTCATCACAATTTTAGCTTATATTTTTACCCCTGTGATTCAGAAGTGGTGTTTAAAAACATACCTTTCTCCTTGCTTCCCACCACTCTTAGGGTTCACAAAAACTAACAGCGGATGAGTGCCAGGAACAGGAGTGATCTAGAAAAAGTGTTGGGTAGATAGACAAATTATTAGGCTTACTTTCTATCAGGCAGAACTTTATTTCTGCATCATAAAATACCAATTCACAAATTCAAGGATGCAAGTTTTCTTTGCTACTAACTGTACCAACAGGAATACTCCTGTGCTGGGGGCTAGGCTTGGTGAGGTATAGGAGTGGGGGGTGGAAGAAAGGCCAGTAGGAAGAGCAAGGTCATTTGTAATAGTATGATATGAGCACAAAAGTTATAATTTGTAGAACTGTGAGTAAAACATATAGCATAAACCAGAACTTAAAGAAAATTAGAAGGAAAGAAAACAGTGAATTATGCAAAGTATTTTAAGAGTTCTGAGGCATAGGGGGAATTTGTTTTCCCAGACCCTTGTGAAGTGGGAACTCAATAGCATGGTTTGACGCTCCTATCAGCCTAAATACTCTTTCCTTCACAGTCTTTCCTCCATGAGTTCTTTCTCTGCTTGGTGGGAATGGAAGCTGTGTGTCACGTCTATTTGTGAAAGAAGAGGCCCTTAACTATTGCTCTCTCCTTCACTTAATGAGTTAGGGTTGTGTCTCTACTACATCAAATAGCTGCTTTCATGGCTTCTTGCTTTCTGGAGGAAGAATAATGACCAAGGGCTTAACCTCATAGTGGCTTATAGTCTAGCGGAGAAATAAATGCTCAACAAACAAGTATGCACTTTTTATATGGGTTGTATTGTTATAGATAAAGTGGGAAAGACCTTTATTTTACTTGAATTCAATGTTGCAAGGTAGATTCTTAAGTCAATTGTTTTCCCACCTAAGCAGACTTTGACTCAAATAACTAAAAATAGAAAGATATTCCTTTCTGTAAAAATTGTGTAGCTAATTCAACCCTCTAGTATTAAGTTGAAATGTTTTACATTAATTTGGTTTTGAACATATGTTCCAAGAATTATTAATGCAGCATTATTCTTTCCCTATAAAATATCATAAAATACTTAATGAAACAATTGGAAATAATAATTTCATCATGCTATGCCCTTTTTTCTGGCTTATTTAAGTAATATAAAAGTATTTTATCAACATATTTCCTTCCAACACTGAAATGAATGGTCTTTTTTCTAATGAATACAGTCAATTGGTAATGTTACAACCATTATATTACATAAATGAACTTGAGTGGAATATTCTTAATTTTTCTACTCTCATCCAACTAGTTCTCACTCACATCAATCAAGGTGTGTTCCTCTGTTTTATTTTTCTTTGGTAGTGAGCACAAGGATTCTTCTTTCCCCATTTGCCTTTGAGTCTGTTGGGAGAATGATGAGCTAGTGGAACTTTGAAAGGGCCTTCCTCAATCTCTTCTCCTGAGCTAAAGGTGTTCAACCAACTCTTGTATAGCAAGTGCTAATTATATTTAAGTCATTGTACTACTGGCATTTAATGTGTGTCCCTCTCACTTGTTAAAAGCTAAAAATGAAAAAACATCAAAACATACTATATTAGAAGACTAGTTTTCAATTTGTTTTTCTTCCTTGTACAAAATCGGAACTCCTAAATTTATCATAGGCAAAAATAATAATATATGTACATTTCAGTGGATTTTGCACTTAATTTATATCTTTGCCTCTTGTTTTAAAACAGAAGTGAGAATCTTAAGATTCTTTTAATAAAGTATTAATTCTGAACCCAAATACTCATTAGAGTAATTTTCTTTTCTACTTAAACTCAATATTTAGCTTGTCACTTCTGTGACATTGCATATAAATTGACATTAAGATCAATATTTGGAACTACCTTGAAAATACATTTTGAGATGTTTTTCAGAGATATTGATTTATTGGAATGTTTAAAGGCATCATTGTAAGAAAGATACAAATTAAATTTCAGTAACAATGGTGACATATTTGCATATTATTATGAACAAATAAATGTCTCAGAATAGTCTCAGAACAAAACACATAATCAAGTAATCTTTTAGAGTAGTTAGATGCAGAAAGAAATCAAATGGACTAGAAAAATAGAAGAGAATTAAAGCACTTAGAATGATGATATTTCAGTTGACAACTATTCCTTCACACATTGCCTTTGCCACAAACCAGGATTATAAAATATCACCACATAAAATATAATGTCAACTCTTTTCGTTGACAGCAATTTCATCCTCTCACTTGCCTGAGGCCAACCAAGATGGCAATGTCTCTGCACCCTCAATTTCTTACAAACTCCATGTCCAAGCCTCTAACATATTCCTTTATGTCCTCAAAAACTTTCTGCCTTCTGCAGCTCCTTCCTGACAAACCTCCCTCATATAAACCCTACATAATGGTGACACAGTAGGTATCCAGCCTGAAGTAACCTTGTGAAATGTAATTCTAACCATGGCATTCCTCTGTTTAACCTTCCTCCAGTGACGCTTCATCTCACTTACACTGAAAGTCAAAATTCTCATGCAAACTTTCTGGGATTTGTAATAGCCAGCCTCTGCTATTTTCTCTAAAATACTCTACCGCTCGCTGTCTTATTCATTCTACTCTGACCATAGAGACACACAGGAATGCCACACAAGGGTGTGCTGGACACACCCTTGCCTTAGAGCTTTGAGCTGCTCATTTCCCATAAACACACATGGTCAGCTGCACTGATTGGGTCCCCTGATACCACCCCCTGGCCCACCTCACTTAGTCTTAGCAGTGTAGAACTCTCAGAATTGAGATTATTTTATCCATTCCATTTTTACTTATTGTATCATCTACCATAAATATAGAGAGACAGCTGATAGTTTGTTGCAATAGTTAACATTATGGAATGATACTCTGTACCTGAGTAGTTAAAATCATAATGATGAACTTTATGAAAGAATTAGTATGGTTGAGGTACTGAGTGAACAAAGCATGTACATAGACACACATTAATCAGAGAATATAAATTAAGGTATGTAAATACTATGCATTTAAATATACTATGTGCATTTGTTTAATTTATAATCTTGTCAATTAAGAAATGAAATATTAAGGAATAAAAATGATAAGGAAAGCAACTGTATGGGAGGAGACACATTTACAGTTTTAGGGACTTGGTATAAATGTCCTCTTTTTTCTTGTGTGTAAAGCATTACAAACTAGATTTTTTATTTCTGCAGTGACTGTGTAATTTCGAAATTTCAGAGTACTAGGGCACAAGGTAAGATCAAAATAAGAGTTCAAAAAACTGTTCCAGTTTTCTTTATTTGTTCACACACAAGATAATCACCTGTACTTTCATATCTCTTGTATGTTAAAAAATTATATTTTCAGTGACATTTGGTCATATGTCTCCAGTGTAAACCTACCACGGATGTGATGACAGAGACAGAGTGACTAACCACTGCTGTTTGAAGTCCCCTGGGATTCGGGTTAATTAATGAGACTCATCCTAAGGTTATACATGATCTATTACTTCCTCTAATTAGAAATAATAATCCCGATCATTATACTGGTTAGCTGGAAAGAAGTAAGATGAATGTGCTTAACCATGATTAATAGTCTTCTTTAAGCAGTGTACATCTCTTCTGTCATTGAGTTTTATGCAAACTGGACTGCAACTCAATACTGCTTCAGGATACATATTTTTAAAACTCATGGGAAAATTAATTTTCCAGTAGGTATTTTTAGTTTTCTGGATTAAGAAAACAACCACTTTATCACTTTAAAATTGATAGCCACAGCAGAAACATTTTTCTTCTATTTTGCATGAAATGTATATTGAAAAATTTATTCTTTTGCTTTCTTACATTTTCTCTAAAGCTATAAATACATGTAGATATGAGACAGATATTTGCACATAACCTACACATTGTTTCAAACTCAATGATTATGAAAAGTACAGTAGCACCTGCTTTCTGTTGTTTTCTTGGGGCTGCTGTCTCCAATTATCCTATCAAAAACTTTTGTTGACAAAATACTTACGAGAAGTACGAAAGTTATGTGTTTAGAAAGATTCATTCATCCACAGAACATTAACTGTGTATGATTTTTAATGCAGTGTGTCTGTTTCAAGCTTTGGAACAGTCTGTAAGTACCCTTTAGCTTGGTTTTGAAAATGGAAAACTTGAGAGACATTACTTAAATCTTAAAAAACTGATAAAACAGAAGTTCTAATAAAAATAGTTCTTATCTCAAGGCCTAAAGCAATATAAAAATGCATGGAAGATAAAACAAATGAAGTCCTAAATTTAATAGTTATACACAGACAGCCGGAGAGGCAGAGTGCATTGGAGTAAACATAAACCCTGAGTCAGACCTACCTCATTCAGTTCTGCACTTTCCCACTGACAGCCAATGTGGACGTGGAGAAACTATTGAACTTCCATACACCCATAGATAATTTTTAAAGTGATGATAGTAATGGTGGCATTAATCTCATATTTACTGCAATAATTATAAAGGTTAATATGCTTAAGAATTTACTATAGAGGAAAATTGTACAAATATTTTATATTAAAGAGAAAAAAATAGCAAAATAACAGTGAAGACAAAATCAATAAAAATGATGACTAATTATGCATGTTTTCTTTCCAGGATGAGAAATATGTGCCTAGCCACTTGTAAAATACACCTAGGTTTCACATGTTGATTTCCTTTCATTAATGCCGTTACAGGAAGTCAGAATGACTAAAAAGATCTAAACTAATCAATATGGTAATTAACACATTAAATTTAAATATTGAGTTGTTTTCATAAAAATTTCATAAGATCACATAATAATAATTTGCTTTTGGTATTAAAATTTGGATAGATTGCATATTTGAGATCTTCAAAGAATTTGCTAAACATGATTTTCCAAAATTACATCCTGATTTAATCTTTAGTAAACAAAGTATATACTGTCCAATATGATTATTTTATAACCTGGAATTATGTTTTACATTTGAGTTTAACAATCCGTTGAAGTAAATCACTTCACAATTTCATGAATTAGGCAACTCTTTTGACCATGTACTTTTTGGAATTGGAAATATAGACAAACAAAGACAAATTACATCCACTCTATAAAATGCCTTCAAAGGTAGATGAAAATGTCATTCTGATGTCAGAGATCATCAGAATAGTTTTTATGTTTTAAATGCACTTAAAAATGCTTTTCAAGTACTTAAATCTGTTAGACTACAAACGTTGATTGGGCTTGTATTTTACATAAAACTTTTAAGACCTGAAAAATTAGAATGAATTCTTTATTTTAGTGATTTGTTCAGTAAGAAAAATATCTACACAAATAGATTTCATTTCCTTCTTTTTTGAGAAACAATTTCATAATGAAAATGTCTCTTCAAAATTATACCTTACGTGTGTGTGTATCTGTGTGTCTAACTAAATAGAGACAAAGAGAACATATACAAATAATTAACACAAATGTTTATAAGCAGATATATGTAGTAGTCATTTGCAGAAATTTTCCAATCGACAAAAGACTTTTCGCCAACTTCAGGTTAAGTGGAGATAACATCATCCATGATGACTCTAACAGGAATGTCACTCTGTCAATCAACTATAAGCCTGATATCTTGATAAATTAATAAGAATTTCCCCAAAGCGGTCTGTGGAGCTAATAAAAATGCTACATAAATGTGTTGATTAGTGAACACATGCCTTTCTCAGAGCCAAAAAGTACTAACTACAGAAGACATTCAAATGTAAGTCCCCAAGCCACACCTGCAGACCCTGTCCATCCACGGTCACAGAGTTCGCTCTCTGCATTGAGTTCTTGCTGGTCACTTTGTTCAGCGGCTGTGAGGCACTCTTTTCCTTTTTCACAGTTGCCTGTCTTTCCTGTAATAAAAAGAGCTTTTGAGAAACCATTTACCAAAAAGGAAAACTTACCAGTGCTACAAGAAAATGGTTTTTCTAAAAGGTGAAATGAAAGAGTTTCCTTGCTACAAACTGTGTCCAACTTCCTCTTTACAATTCCTAAAAATTTGTTGCCTTCCACGGCTCAGTGAACATGATAGCTGAATGATCACAGTGTCCATTACATGACATGAATGAAAGCCAGATTGTAATTGTCCCTATGTGACCGCTTAGGATTCTGTATGGAAAGTTATTAAGAATCACTAAAACTGTTTATTTTCATTGACAATGGGACAGATACGTAAAATAGAATTAATATTTACAGACTTTGGTAGTACTAAAAACCATGCTTAGGAATACATGCGGTACTAAAAATGCATTCCAATTGTCTTGACAGATTTTGAAGCTTCCGTTTACACCAGAGAGGGCATAGAGAAAATAAAACCTCACATTCACCTGCAGCTAATTCTTTTTTCCTCAGATATGTGTGTGTGCATGTGTGTGTGCATGTGTGTGTGTGCGTGCGTACGTGTGCGTGTGTGCGTGCATGCGTGTGCGTGTGCATGTGTGCATGCGTGTCTGTGCGTGTGTGCATGTGTGCGTGTGCGTGTGTGTGTGTGCGTGTTAGAAGTTGTCTTCTGTTTTCTATTATCTCTTTTCACTCCTTCAGTCCAACCAATCAACTTTATCATCCGCTTTCACTGAGATCTCCGTATTCCTTTTCTGTGACGTATTTACTACCTGGCCTATCTCTGACCCAGTACTTTTTGAATGTAAACACGTCTTTCTCTTCCTCCTTCATCTGCTACTTCCTCACGGTCTCTGTTGTGCCTTCCTTCCACAGCTTTGCAATTGGTAAGATGTGTCTTCTTCCTTAGACAACACTCTCATCCACACTTACGTCCGTCCTCCAACTTCACCTGTCCAATCATAAGTTTCAAGTTTTTGAGGTCTTCTTCTGTTAGGACTCAGTTCTACAGTGTCCTCCAACACTCTCATGCCCTCGGAGGTGGTGGTTTGGGAACATGGTTGGGTCACAGGACACTTTTCCCATAAGGCATTCATCCCCTAAAGAGCTCAGCCGCCAAACGTGCTGTTAGAAGTGTGGTCTGATTAGAGATGGGTCTTTTTTATGTGACCTGGAGGGTGCTTCTCCATCCCAGCCTCCTCCCTTCACTCTCTGCTTCCTGCCCAGTATGTGCTGAGCAGATTTTCCCCCAGATCTTTCTGCCTTGCCCTTCCTGTCTTGTTGCCATCCAACTATGGATTGAATCATCTGAAAATGCAGACCCGACTAAGCCTCTTCTGTTTGGAATTGTGGGTGTTGGTTATTGTGTCTCAGCAGCAAGGAAAGTGACTGAGACACTACTACATACCCAATTCCTGCTCGCATCTTGGCTTTGAAGCTCAGTTTATGAATACATCCAGTGCCTTTTCTATCTTTCCACCTGAGTGTCTAACAGACCTATCACGACTGGGATCGCTAGTCGCCACCTCCGTCACTGCATGGCTTCACTGAGCATTGGCATCATTTTGTCCCAAGTTTTGTAACCTTCTCCAACTGGATCTGCCCCTTTCTTTCTCACTACTGTCAACTTGCACCAGAACAGGAGCTCTCAGCCCTTTGTACTCCATTCCAGTTACGTGGGCCTCTTTACAACTTCTTGATCACAACAATTTTGCTCTCAGCTCAGGGCTTTTGAGGTAATTCCATGCTCTACTGGGAAATTTGCCCCTGTATATTTGTTGGGCTTGGTCCTGACATCAGGTCTCTAGGCAAATTCAGAGAGGTTTCTCTATTCTTTACTCTCTTCAAAAAAAATATTGCAACCTGAATTGTTATTTGATCTGTTTAATGCCACTCTTCCCTGTTTTAATAGAAGTTTCAGAAAAAAGGACTTTTCTAAGCCAGAGCATGAAGAAAATTAGTATTAATAAATAAAGGAATGAAACTTAACATTCAAAAATCCACTTGTTTAAAAGTGCCTAATGCATTGTGTTGAGGATTCTTGGACTACATCTAGGCTTCATGTGAAAAACGATGCTGTCTGATTATCAAATCACAGTTTCTGAAGTGCTTTGTGCTGCATAATTCCTGTCACGTATTCAGAATATTTAGTCGTATTTATTGTTAGAATATCATTTCAAATTTATGCATTCTAAGATCTTTTAACTAGCTTAAAATTATAAAATTTTCAGATATACTAAGGCTAGTTGGATAAGAAATCTTTGAGCAAAATAAATGCTCATCACTGTAGTTAATTTCATTGCTTTTCCATGATGCAAAAAACCCTGAATAACACATGTACATGGTTGAAAAATGGGTGGTGTAATATTATTCCTGATGTTAAAGTTCTTTAGAATCTGATGTATTTTTATATAAGCACAATTTCTGGCAAAATTATTGATCCTTTAAAGAAAGCAACACACGTAAGTGAATTATAGGCTGAGGTCAGAAAGCTGCAAACCTGAGATGAATCACATTTCTGTTACATAAATATTAATATAAATATTATGTTACATAAATATTATGTAACATGGAGACTTTCCTTTTAATGCAAAACAGAGATAGTCATCTGTTTCTGAAAGTTGTGTAACATTTAGTACCAGTTAAAAAAAAATCAATAAAGTCCTTAATATTTTGCCAGTATTAGAGCGTGTACTTGATAAATGAAAATTACTATGAAAAATGTAAAATTAGGTTCCCTACTTGGGTGCTCATTTAAGCTACCATTATGCAAACTTTTATTTCCAATTGTATAAATATAAAAAATTTCACTAGCTACTTTAGTCATATGGTCAAACAAGCAACTCTTAGTTCTTATCTTTGCAAATGCCCAGCTGGTGTTGAATTTAAAAACATACTGAAAGTACAGAAATAGTTTACTCCATCATTCTTTAATATAAATATAAAATAGAGGATCAAAACACTGTTACAAGTGTACAGTAGAAAGATACACTTTAATGCAATTATTCTGGTACCTTGTCTATTAATTATTATTTAACATTGTATTACTAAAATGCTTAGATTAGAAGATTTAAAATGTAATTTAGTTAATCACACTGGGTCTCAGTCTTTATACCTAATTATGTATATAATAAATACTGAAGATTTAAGACATATTGTATAAGTGTATATTTAGAAAGAGCAACTAAGTGTTTTTGCCTTATTTTACTCTTGACCACACATAGAGTTAGGGAATTTCTGTGTGGTAAGAACTTCCAACTACCAGAGACACCAGCTGATAGTGGGTTTCTTGCCCTTTCATGGATGACTCTTTCTGACCAAATCGGGAGATGACTGAATGAAAGCCTTACAGTACACACCATAAAAATAACATAAAATGTTTAAATCCTAAAGTGAAGTTTTGATTGCTGAGATTTACTTTTGAAATGTAGCATAATCATGAAAGGTTAGTGCTTTAAACACATTGGGGACATAGAGGAGCCACAGAGTGCAATGGAAGACACCACAGAAAAGGGCTCCAGAACTGCTGCAGAAAGTGGCAAGGAAGACAGGACAAGGGTGTGTGTGAAGCCAGAGGGGAGCGTTCTGTGGATGAGGGGCAATGTGGCCTTAGCTGTAACATTTTCAAAAGTGAATTAAGCATTTATTTTATTTCATCATACCTTACATGAGAAAAACATATTTAGTAGTAAACTAATTTCTTAAAAATCTCACCATATAAATCTTTATGTATATTTTGTCACACAATCTAGCTAATTCTAAAATGGTCAACACTCACTTAAACAAATGCATCTGTCAAAGTGAATAACTGATTTCTTTGTTTTGGAGAAAAATGCTGGTAGGTAGAATTTCTGGAAATAACCAAGGCAGGAGATTTAAAAACAGGAAAGATCCATAATAATTTAATTATTTGAGAGTTTTCTTATTACTATATTCATTTTGTTTTGTGTTTACTTCCAATTTGAATATAAACATATCTGAGATACTCACTATATTTTATTTAAGCAATATACACCCACAGGAGCATAGTTAGCGATGGTAACAGACATTAAGGAAAATATTTACTACATTTTTTTCATAGCAGGAATCAGGGAGACAAATGAGTAATTTCTTTGTCATCTTTGAGAAATCTGCCGTCCTCAACAATTTCACTAGCTTGTTTAGGTGGTTAATTTACCCTGACTGGCAAAACTCTATTATGATACTTAACATAGTTAATTTCCAATGTTAAAGTTACTCAAAAGTTTTAGAAAAAAAATCCCCCATCTTATTTTACATCATCATTCAGGATAAAATTGCTCTGTGAATAACGGGCAACATTCACCATTTAACCTTCAGTTTCGCTTTTAAATTTTGGCCTCTAAACCACCAAATAAATTACATTGTTATAATTAAGGGAAATTTCCCTCTGCCAGATAAATTATCTTAGATATAAAGAGTTGGGAAATTGTTGCTTTAATCAATAGAAGTTATTCAAACACTGAAAGGAACTACTGTAACTAAAAGAATCATGAAAAATATGGAACATTTAACTACAAAATATAAAATACACTTATTGATATTTGAGCATTTTCAAATATCAGCCATTTGTGTTTGCTATGCAGACATTTTAAATGTGGAATGTAATGTTTTGTGATCCCTGGATTCTGCAAGAGGCACAACAGATCTTAACTGGGGAGTACATTGTATTAGAATTCCAAAAGCATAATCATCATAATAAACGGAGAAGAAAAGCCAAAGAGACCATTCACAGAAAACAGAAAGATGAAATAATGAAATAAAAAAAGACCTTACTTTAAATATATGTTCTAAAAACTCGTTTTCTACACCATGCTGATTCTCAGAGGTAGAGTTTTGTACACCAGTGAAAACCGCTTTCTCTGAGCGGTTGTTTACCACAATGCTTAAGCCTGCTGCTATCGATCACTGGCAAACTGCAAGCAGCAAGCGATGATTACTACAACCATAGGATTTTCTCCTTTTTTGTCCAATCTCAGCATGACAGACAGACAGCAGCGAAGCACTTGGACTGGTACAAAGCTACAAAGCAAGTCTTTGCTGCCAGAAGCATCTGTCATCTGAATCCCGGAACTTGTTCTCTCAGCCACCACACATCCGGTCTGGGTGGAAGTACAGGACTTTCTGTCACTTTACATGGCCACAAGAATCTCCAGGAAAGCATAGACCCTTAACCAAGGCATCGCCTGCACGACCGTAGCACTGAGGTTTCTCTCTTCCATATTCATTGCAGCTCACAAAAGTTAAGAACTCCAAGTTACCTACCAACTTTGTGTTGCAGAGCTGTACGTTTGATTATCACGCACTAAATTTCAGATTTGAACATGGTACTGCCTAAAGGAAACAATTTCATTTTGAAAAGGACAAAGGCTCTAAATCTTGGAAGTTGCAGCAACATTGCTAGCTACCTAAGTAGCCTTCATTTTAAAAATGTTTTAAGTGTACATCACATACATAGAGTAAGGGATATAATAGACTATTAATTTCCATTTTAAAAAACTTTAAAGAGCTACTTAATAAAACAAGAAGAGATGACTTGGGATGGAGGCAAAAATATGGGCTTAGAAATCAAATTACAAAATACATGGTGTCTTCCCATTTTGTAAATTCAGTCAAATTATTTACTATCACTAAGTCACTATCTGTTTCACCGATCACATGAGAAGTTTGGGGTAAGAACTAATTGGGAAAATGTAGATAACAGTAATGAGTACTCAGCCAATGGCAATAATTTTTAAAATGTAAATGTTTATTGTATTTTATGAATAAATACATCAATTAGTATTAGGTTGTAGTACTAAATGACAAATGATTGATTCAGTGATTGATGGATTGGTACCAGGATGCTTGCCAGGCAGAGACTTGTGCCACTAAGCAATATCCGTGTCCCACATGTTGTAAACAAAGTACTTCACTTACTTTATTTGTCCACTCTCTCCCGCAAACTTAGAGTAAGCCCTGTGTTGCTATTGATCCTGTTCTTGGAAGATGAAAAGCAGCAGAGCAAAACACAACAAAGTCTTGCCCTCAAGAGCCTGGCAGTGCTACTCATTTGCTCACTCGCACCCGTATCATGTGATGCCAGCCACAGGTTCTGGTTCCTACACGTCACACACGATAGACATATTTTCTCCTGGGAGGATTTCATTTTGTGCAAAAGCTACCCCATTTCTGTTAAAGACAACCCGGTTGGAGAGAATGAAATGTAAGAATGAATCTATGTCAAAATTACAATTCAATTTTGGTTGTGTCCTGGTGTATGGCAGCACAATTCCAAAATAATGTATGTTGTGTGTGTATATTAAATACATAAATTATTTCATACATATAATTATATATAGAGGCAGACTTTGTAGCCAGCTTCAGCTCTACTCACACATAGCATTGTAAAGACCACTGACTATGAGTGAAAGTAACAGAATTTAAAAGGGAGGAGGCACCTCTCTTGTGTGAGGTGTCCACGCTCATCCCTATGAGTTCAGTTCCGCTAAGTGTTCACTGGAGTGCTTTCTGGGTAATCCTTAATCTGTTGCTGCCAGTTCCACCTGTTATGGTAGCCGTGTAATTTAATTATGATACCATTTAATTATCAGTACATAATGAGAGATTAAATGCAACAAAAATAATTTGTGCTTTGGAAAGACAAAAAGGTTTTAAAAAACCTGTGGATGTGTGTGTGCTTATGCATAAACATCCGTGTGTGGTGCCTATGAAAAGCGTTCAAGTTTAGGCACAACTGTGATTTCACAATTAACAGAAAGCTGAAGTTTCTGTTACACTCAATTGCTTCACAGTTTTTTTTTTTTTTTGTACTCTAACTGGTTCTTAGATGTCCTGAAGTTTTTATTATACTTGAAATGTTGAGGCTGAGCATCATTTTGATAAGACAAGAAAGGTGATGGACCACATCCAACTAAAGAAGCTGTCCTCACAGAAAAGTCCTTGAGCCTATGCTTGATGTGAAGCTGAGAATGATGCATGTACGCACCGTAAGCTAAGGTTTAACCTCTTTATATATCTTTCTATGTTTGCCCACAGATATTTGAGCCTCATTATAATTAGGCCTAGCGCAACTGCTCCTGAAGATGGAACTTAAGTTTCCTAGCCTGAGAGGATCAATAGGCGCATTCACACACTCTTATCATGCAAAAATCCACCCCCGGGTTTAAGAAAATTTTGAGCAATATATGTAAAATTATTATGTAGTGATTCTGAGTAATAGTGGAAATGTTAAATTTATGTAAATCAATATATATTGCCAGAAAAACAAGTAATATAGAGGGACTTTTAAAACCTTTTATCAGTAAAACATGCTTTAAAGCATAATAAATACACAAATAGGAATTCTTATGAATCTTCAATCTTAATTAAATTACATAGTTAAATATGGGAGACATTTGGATAATATCAAAACTTAAGGGAGAAATTTATTTCTCAAAACCAATGGCTCGTCACATGATAGGCTAATAACAAGAGCAAAAATAGTTATGAAGTTGGTGATATGAAAAAAAAATTCACACTTAAATAATTAACTAAGGCATCAAATTTTCTATATTTCTACCAAAAACAAAATTTTAAAAATTTCTTTTATAATCAGAATAGTATTAACTCGTTTAAAGAACACAAAAAATGAAATTTAATTCCAATTTATTCAGGCAATCTATACTGATTTGAAAACTCATCCTTGATGGGGAGAGGGGAGTATTTTACTTTTGTGCAATTATGCTCTTTTTTAATTACATTCACATGCTTCTTAGATATATATGTAGGCATATTTTTGCAAGAATACAGATTCAATTTTATGGCAAACAGTAGTATTTGGGCATTTCTTAGAGAGATTATAACAACTGAATAAAAAATATTGTCACAGAACACTGGAGGATTTGCTTCACTAATGCAGAGGTAAACTGATCATTTTACTAAAAATAAGCGTTATGACAAAGCTTATATTTATTTTCAAAATGGGAGAAATTTATTCTGTGACTATATTTTACTCCAGTGATTTTCCATGCAATGTGATGTACTATATGATTAATGCAGACGTGCTCTTTTCAAAGTAACAGACACTTCAAAATGAGCAAAATTTCCTCCACAAACTATTATTAATATTCACATTTTGAGACTCTAAGGAATTGACTTGTTTTGAATTTGTCTGCAACATAGTTATATTTTAACATAAAAATAGAAATGATGCCATTTTATTCACTGATCAAAACTTTGCAAACTAACCTCCAGTTTTCTCTGCATAATTTTGTTATATAATTTTTGTATTCCTAATTTTTATGATAAATTCAGACTTGAACATTTTAAATTAATTGACAAATATCAGAACATGAAAAAGTAAGAATAAAATTAATACTAGTATGTCAATCATATAGTACAACACATTTTACGATAACAATATGTGTTTGATGAACTATCAGTGAAAGTGTGAAAACTTTTGTGTGTTTATTTTGCTTACGCACCTCAGGAACTGAAACTCCTGAAGTGGGCAGATTCTGCTGAAAAAGAGAAGTTCATATTAAATCTGAAAAAATAAATGGCAAGGTAAAAACAAAATAACAATAAAGTTTGCTACATCAGTATAATATTTGAAATCAATGAATACTTTAAACCACATTTCCTTGCTCTAATATTTTCTATGAGCTACATAAGTTAATGTAACTTTATTTAACAAGAAATCTTCTAATGCAGAGTGGACTTGGTCATGAAATTATTTACCCAAAATGCAATTTCTTCTATGCAAGCTGTGCCAGTGGACAGTCCTGGCTAACGCACAGAGCTCTCTGCAGCCTGTATTCGTTACATTTCATATTTTGGCTGAACTCATTTTCCAGTTCCACTTATCACTCGTGCACACTTCCCTCTAAATTTTAAGTTTCCTTTTATTCTTTCCACTACTATACTTTCCAGTCTAACTCCAATCCTTCCTAAAATATTCAGTGTCTTTTGGATATAATCATAGTGCATGGTACTGATTTTATTTCATTATTACCTGGAAATGAGAAAAAAAAGGTCATTAGTATCAGTAAAAATAAAACATAATCAGATAAGTAATAAGTTTTTACTTTGAGAGCAGTTTTAAAAGAAGAGGTGAAATACACTAACCACCACCATCATGACTGTATATCTTTGATTGTCTACCACTATTGCCTCTTTCTGAGTTACATTAGAAAGGGTGTGCATGTGTGCACTTGCATATGCACATAAGAAAAGGGAGAATAGTATGTTAAATTCCAAACACCTATATTCTGTGGAAATTAGAACATAAAATAAAAATTTTGAAGAATATCTGAAAAATCACACTCATAATTCTCAACAAAATTTTCCCATGTTTTTGTTTTTTTTTTTTATCTGAGAATCAAACTCAGGCCCCTGCACTTGCCGGGCAGGTGCTTATGCTACTGAGCTATATCCCTGGCCCAAAGACATATGAGCTGTGATGAAGAGGAGTAGGAAATTTGGATAAAAAGCTGGAAACTCCTTAGATACTTGTGTGTTCCTGAACAAGAGAGTGCCACCAGTGTACACTTTCTCCACAAATGCAAGCTGGGTGAAGAAGGATCCTGGCAGATGTTCACTTTGAAATGAGTACATAGGGGCTGGGGATATAGCTCAGTGGAATAAGCGCTTGCCTAGCAAGTGCAGGGTCCTGAGTTCGATCCCCAGTACCACAAAAAAAAAAATGCATTTCACTAATGAAATGAGTACATAAACTCTCAGAGCACAAATATTTTAATCCCATACCCATTTTAATTTCAAGAAAGTAGCAGGAGCAACAAGAATAAATAAAGGAATCCTACAGCTAAGGTGCTTACAACCTTCAACACCCTCACATTTGTGCAAGATAGTTATAGACCTGGAGAATCCATTGCATTCAAAAAGTAACACAGAAGGAGAAGGTGCCTCTTGTACCCTTAGAGGTAATTAAGGTTTTCAGGAATATAACTGTGTAAAAATGTATCTCTATAGTACAACTATAACTGCAGCTGCAGATTTATAAAGCAAAGAAGTGATTATCACATGGACAGGAGAATCATATAGAAATAATTGTTCCTTTTGAAGTTGTTTTCAAGACACATTGACAATAGGCTTCATAAAGATTTCATAGAAAATTTTCTTATTTGAAAAATATGCCTGACTTCTCAGTCCAAATCAGTCCACAGAAGATCTGAGGCAATGCATAGTGAGAAAAACATTTGTGCTAGTTTCTCTCAGGGATAGTTCAAAGCCATTGGTCAAAATTACTTTCTTTTCCAGCTGTAAATTGAACTGTAAGGTCTGAATAAACACCGCAAGACATCAATGCAAACCTTCCATCTCCGTCATCCTCTACAGATGTGTGCTTCCCCTCAAAGCCAGATTAAGTGCCTTCTCTTAGGGATACTTATCCTATTTGATACTACAGACCAGAAAACTCAGAGACTCTCAAGCAATCAAAAGAAAATTCCTCTCAAGGAGCCTCCAGAGTTTAAGTTGTAGATGCCTTCTGCTTTCAAGAATATGTGCAGCTTCTACACATGTCTTAGAAAACAATTTTCTGGAAATTCCACTGTGTGACTATGGTTGTTCAAGTGGTCCAGAGTAACTACCAATGCAATCCAAGAAACTCTGATAGATCCCACCTCCCACTTCTCCCAAAAATGTAGATGAAAGTCAGGAAAGTAATTTTGGAAGCCACAATGGACATTTAAATACAGTCAGGACAATGACTGATATTATTAAAATAATGACAATTTTTTTAGGTGTTAGCATAATAATATCATTGGGTAGAAAATTATCCTGTCTTAGAAGATGCCTGCTGCAATAATCAGCACTATTGTATTATTATATTCTGTGCAATTTACTTTCAAGAGTTTCAACTTAATAAAAATATAATACATATGCTAACATAGTTTAGCAGATAGGCTGCTCTAAGATAGGGGCAGAATGAGGCAATGGGGAAGTTGTTAAAAATAGAATTCTTTAAAAGTAATTTTAGATGCATGCAAAACCCACACAGACAAGTGCTGTATGTGTCCTGATGTGACCTTCTCATGTACCTAATGATGGAGAAGCATAGGTATGTATTTACCTTCACAGAAATCTCAGTGCAGAATCCTAAAGAACCTAGAGAGTAATACAAATGGATGAAACATGTGAGGTCAAAAGGGCAAAGACCATAGATCAACATCCCAATATAAGCCAACCAGGAGACACTGGGATGCAAGGAACACTCACTGCCATCTTAACAGCAGGGAAAAGAGAACTGGTAATTCATGGACACTATGGTTGGAGGTTTCCTCTTCCTCAGAGCTGTAGGAACACAGATCAGAAACTCTTACACACTGAGAGCAAGAGAGGCGGTGAGGTGGAGAAGGTAACTACTCTGAGAATGGACTAAGGATGAGAAATCAGATCGAGTGAAATCAAGGGCTCAGCTGGAACTGGAAGTTAATAAAAAGTGAGGGGGCCAGCAGCCCTGAGGGTTCTGCCAGCACACTCAGTCTTCTGAGAGCAGCCCTAGCAGTTCCCTGAAGAATAAGGTGATCTAAACTATCTACTCATGAACTTGCAAAGTGTTTCGGCAAAGAGCACATATTGTTGAGTTACAATAAGAAAATCATGGTACCTAGGTTTAAAACAATGTAACCACGTTAGAAAATAAGTTCAGATACTGTATTCCTTCTGTTAGTCTTACGTACATATTTTTGATATCAAGGATGAGCAGAGTAAATGTAGTTTTCAGAAAATTATCCTAAGCATGTAATTCTAAATGCAATGTATTTTTAATCAGAATTAACACAGGAACTTTATATTTTTATTTAATCAAATGGGAGGTGTGACTCCAAAGGAATGTGATTGATTTCAGTTAATCAGTGTCTTTTAATATTAAATAGAATACACAGTACAGATAATGAGTTTAAAAGATGCATTTGCCTTTGAGGCATTTATTAAGTTCAATCTAATATCAAATAATTTTTAAAAATTCTATTATTCTTAAGTATTAGAATAGTTCTTGTCCTCATATTTTCTCATGTGTAATCATTTTAAATTGACAATCTGATCTAAATTGTCACAGGATGAAGAAAAATCTTACATAGAGGTCATTGGAGCTTTTACTTACTTAAAATATAATAGGAACACAGTACTCACATTAAAAGGGTTATCAGTTATTTTAACACCCAAATATAATTAACAAAATTAGGCCTTATAAAGAATGCTTGTATTTTTAAAAGTAGCTTTTACATTCTTGGTCTTATGTCATGCTCCTACTAAGCCAAGAAGCCTCAATCTTCAGATTGGTAAAACACCAACCAAAAAGACTACTGACTTGCCCCCCAAAATAAAGTTAGTGATTGAATTTTCCTTTTCAGATCGGTGCTCTATTATTTAATCCACAGAAGGTATGACAAAACATTTTTCCTAAAACTTAATTTTTGTCAACCAACTTTCCATTTCTAAGTGATTAAGAAACAACTTGTTTCGAACTGTAGAGAGTATTACAAATATGGGTGTGTCAAACCTAATTAACTTGCATGTTATATAGACTAATTTAACTCTAACTTGATGCAGCAGGAAACCTAAAGTAGCCCAGTAAAGCTATTTTAAACAGTTAAGTTTCCTCCAAGTATAATTAAGTAACTACAGTATCAAAATAAAGGAGTGACATAGAGAAAACCGGAGTAAAAACTAATTTTCTTTGCAAAGTGGGGCTCTGTCTCCGTGGGAGAAGTGGGGATGTTTTCCCATCACATAGGATAATAGAACAGATAAGGCATCTCTAGGATATAGAAAGTAAATACATTTTTCAATTCCATGCATTTCGTTTTTATATTTTAGTTTCATGCTTTGTTAAAACGGTAGCATGTGGTGGGTCCTTCAGTGTGTATTTTTACACACACACACTAATGCAATGCCTACCTTAAAGGCAAGGTGGGAGAAAAGAACTTTATGCTACTGTTGCCTTTTAAAAAATGTTTAATTAAAGGTTATTTCAATGCAGTAAACATACCTGAGTCAGAAGAATCATAAATTATTTTTCTTTTCTGCTGAAACACTGACATATCTAAGTCGAGCACAATGGCAAAAACAAAGACCTTAGGATTCATGTATATTATAATGTCCTCCAGGGTCTCCTGCCTAACCACTTCTTACTTTTTCAACATTTTAAATTGGCATTAAAAGAAGTTTAATGGTAAAATTGTTGCTACCAGGGAATATTTCACTATTTTAAAATTATAAAGTCTTACTGAACGTTCTATTTGTATGCTCAAAAATACAATCATTTATACATACAGCAGAGTTTTCTTCAGAGGATGGGGAAGGAGCATGCAAGTCCTTGTTCCACCACAGGGATGTGGGCCTACGTGTGTACTTGCGCATGTGCCTGTGTTTGCATGGTTTTGTTCTTAAAGATTTTACAACCAAGATACAGAATGCACAGTGTAATGATGTTTGAAAACTTCAAGGAGAAGAAATATTTTCAATGGAAATATTAATAATATGTCTTTATGGAGTTAGGCAAATCATTGGAAGCATATATTTCTTTTACTGTATTTTTTATTAGTATGTGTATATGTGTCTTGGTTACTTTTCTCTCGTTGCTGAGACAAAATACCCAACGCCCAAAATGAAGGAAGGAAAGGTTTATTTAGCTTACAGTTTGTAGAGGTTTCTGTCCATACTTGGCTGCTTCAGAGGTAGAGCGGCAAATGGCAGAGGGCAAATTTCACGGCAGCAGAGCACAGCAAAAACAACCAGAGCAAACGGGAGGAATGGCTGCAAGCAGCCTCTTCTCTTCCCTTATATTGTAAACAGCCTACCCCCACCCAGGGGGCGTGTAGGTCTCACACAATCTCCATGCCTTCCTTTTCCACAGGCTCAGGTTGTATACAGAGTAAGCACGCTGGCTTCCTGCTGAATCCCTCAGTTAAACCTCCAGATTCCCCAAGTTGACACAATGTATCAACCATAACAATATGATATCTATTAATTTTATTAAGTGAGGGTGATTGATACGTATATGTATCACATCTGGATAATATGTTACTCCTTCTCAAACGTACATTTTTAAATATCAAATCACTTAGACAAAAATAAACAAAACTGCCTGATGTTACTGTCTTGCCTACTTGACTTTTCCATTATAAAAGTCATAAGTGATGAATAACACATCCAACTTGGGTAGGTATCAAAAAATCACGATAAGACAACATGAGTAGAGAAGTAATATTCAGCTCATTTTGAAACTGATCCTCACCGGAAGAACATTTGCATATTTATACACCCAGCACCCAATCTGTGAGACCGTCTCAGACAGACTTGTCCTTCTCACTTCTATTCACCTTTATTTGATCCCTTGTGTTGGATGCTGGTGTGTGGTGTGTCTCTGCCTAATGCACTCACACGTTACAGGGTGCTGAGGGTTGAGCATAGGCATGACGGTCAGTAGTGTGTGGCTGTTGTGTAAGGAAAGGGTCGCTTCTTGTACTTGCAAGCAGTGTGGTTTTAGGTAAATGTCTTAGCCTCACTGCACTGCACCTCGGTCAGTGTTCACTGGGTAATTCATTTATGCCTTTCCACTGCTTTATGTGCATTATTTGTAATATATGGCACATTTACATTCTGTATACATTCTTGACTGCTTTAGTAACATGAGAATTGAAAAGATTCCCTTAATTTCCACTGCCTGTTTAAGAACTCAGCAAAAGGGACTAGCTAGAATCTCTTTATCAAAAATAATTTTTGTTGCTTATAAAGAGATGAGAACCAACATTTTGTAAATGATGACATCTATCGTGAGGCTTTTAGTGAAGGAATGAGAGAAGAGTGGAAAAAAGAAAGTAAAGGAGAAATGGGGGGTGGCTTGCAGGAAGGAAGAACAGAATAGAATCTTCACTGCTGTTTTCCAGAACCCTTGACAAGTTCCTTTCCAAAGGTTGAGCAAAGAAACAGTACTGAAGCTGAGGAGGGAAATGACAAAAGGGCTGATCATTAGAATGTTCGTGTCCAAAGCATGTTTCATTGTGGGCTGCTTACCTCTTAGTTTTTTAGAATCCTTGTTTTATATATAGATAATTAATAGATACAAATTTATGAGTATGAATATGTATACCCGGGAGTGGATACCAATTTGTATGTACATGTATTGTAACTTTTGCATATGTTTGGGCTAAAGTCTTAATGTACATGGTGACCAGAGCTGCCCAACAAGACTGGATAAGAGAATACTACCTGTAAATTCTATGTTCTTAGAAATAAACTACAAACCTTTCTATTGCTTTATGCTTTCTACAAAACATGAGCCAGTTCTAGAAATTTATCATTGTGTAGCTAGTGCCCTGCTCCTCTTTAGAGTAAAAAAGAAACACTGAAGATAATGTAAAATATTGATAATATAGAGTGAAATCTTAGTTTTTCTTTTCATCATCCTTGGTGAAGACTTTCAACTAAAAACAAAAAGCTTATCATAGGTTTTTTTTCACATCTTTCTCTCTCAAACTACCCACAGCTGTCCTGCCAAAGCACTTTCTAACCAGGTTAAAATCCAGTTCTATACTCACATTAGGTTAAAATCCAATTGAGTTAAAATTTTACACTGACTGCCAGTCAACCTTCTCATGAACTTTCATTATGTGGTTGTAATTAATTGGGTCCAACGAACAATATTAGTACTGAGTTATAGTCTCTTTTTCCCTGACCATGTAATTAGAATATAATTACCCACAGGATATCAGAATGATGCAGAACCTTTCCTCTAAATGCACTCTCATTAGGAAACAAGTCTCAGTGTACACTTATTCAATCAGTGTGAATTAATTAAAATGTTACTGAAATAAAAGAGGGTAGCAATAAAGAGTATCTGACACCTATTAAGAGACTATCACTTGTGCTCTGTATGCATAGTTTATCTTTAAGCCCATTTAACTCAAATAGGAGCTTCACCACATAAAGAGATGTCCATCTGCGTACTAGGAACTCTGAGTAAATGCATCAGTGTGTGTCACTGTACTTGAAAGTTTATAGTGCATGGCATCTACAAAAATCTTCAAGAATTCACTAAGACACTAGAGTTACCATGATTTTCTGATAATTCTATAAAGCAATCACTATGATATAGAATATATTGAGTGGAAAAAATTCATTTTTAACTCAAAGTATATAAGCCATCATTTATCAACACTGTATTTTTATGCTACAGAACTGAAATACTTTTCCTGATAGTGTAAGAGTAATTCTTGGAAAAGTCCAGTATTGCAGGTGTGATGTTTTTCTTTAATAAAATGCCTGAGTTACTTAAACTGGCTTAATTTATTTCTATAGTATATTTTCTCTAAGCAGAACATTTTGTACCTAAAATACCCTCTTTAAAAAGATGCCAATATGCCACATGCAGACTATATAAAACTCAGTGAAAAATAGTACATGCCTACAGGAACTGGAGGTCATGTGAGGCACATCTCAAAAGAAGCTTCTGGTTCATTCAGGATCATTGCATCTACATGTTTTTTATCTTTGTTTCTGTAGAGCCGGTCTCATATAAGCATGTTCAATAAATACACAACGAATAGTCAAGTAAATGACCCTCCTCTAAGGAGTAATTAACATTAGTGAAGATGATATGTTTTGACATAAAGATTCTAAGCAGCTATGTGCCATAAACTGAGATTCTATATATATATTTTCAAACTTTACACGTTATCATATCTTCCATAGAATTTTACTTAGAAATATGTTCGATGAAACTTGGTTCTGATATTCACAATTTGGTTACAAATAGATATGCACTACTTCATAATGGAAATGTTGCCTAAGAAATACGATGAATTAAGTCGTATACAAATTGCTATATTCATATGTTGTTTAAGAGCAAATTCTAACCACATTTAAACAGTGACTTTTCAAGTAAGAATTTTGAATGCTATTGTATGATGCATATGTGTATGATATATGTATATATATATATATATTTAAAATTCTGTATGCATTTTTATGTACTAATATAATGTTCCACTCAGATGTTAAACCCATTTAATTACAGACTAAAAATATTGCGGAAAAATATGCCAATATTTCTAAAGAAGCAGGTAGATTGCCTACACAAGTTTGCTATATTTTTAACATAAAAGTTTCTTAGAATTTCATTAATAAAGATATAAAACTATATTTGCTTGCTAAAAATTCTATATTTGAGTAATATTCACTAAGTAAACATATTCATTAAGGGTAATTATTGCCAACGAAGCCACAAAACTATAAAGAATACAACATGAATATTTTAAAAATCCCATTTGCAACAAAGGAAAATTTTCCTTTATAAGCTACACTGAGTGGATATTTATATTTTTAATAAAATACTATATTGCTTTTGCTATATTTTAAAAATCTAATTTGAAATATGAGTTATTAGATGAAAATATTTTTATTATTCTTAGAATTCTGGAAATATTCCCTTTACAATCTCTAACTGCAGTATCACTTTATTTTAGAAGTGAGGTATTTCATAATATAACCTATTTCAGGGGCTGGGGATATAGGTCAGTGGAATAAGCACCTGCCTAGCAAGCGCAGGGTCCTGAGTTCGATCCCCAGTACCGCCAAAAAAAAAAGATTAAAAAAATATATAACCTATTTCATATTTTGTATATATACAAAAACCTTAATATCACAGGTGTCAAAATTTCACAACTAAGTGCTTCAAGTGGCACCTTGGAAACCAAATATAAGGATTGTTTCACCTCTAGTAATATCATTTAATCATATGCTTTCAATTAAAGTTTATTAGTCTACAGCCATAAAGTTCAATTTCACTTATCAATGACTACATTTTACTCAATATATATGTGCCTGGTAACATATTTTCTTGTCTCAAGCAAAGACTGATAACTGATGGAAGTTGAAAAGACTGGCAGTGGTTATCCATGCACTCAGGAAATATTGGTTAAGAATCTTTTCTCTGTCAGAACTAAAAAGTATTGATAACGAGGTCAATCCTTTGATCTAGGTGGTGGTAACAATGGTAGTGAATTCAGGAGTTGCAAAGCACAGTTTCACGGGACACCTTTTAGGTTCAGATCTTGCTATCTCAACTATGGAGCCCTGTGGGAGTCTAGGAAGAAATTCAGAGCATGAAACAGACCATTTAGCTCCAGATGAGTGTAAGGAGAAAAAGTTTCGTAGAAAGATTCAAAAGTGGTAGTTGAAGTCCTTGAATTGAATGAGATAATTTAGAAAAACCATAACAAGATAGATTAGAATGGAGAATGGACATCTAATGTATATTTAAGAGTGGGCTGAAGCCAGGAATTTAACCATGCTGATAGAGCACATCTGGAGAGGAAAAATAAAAGCCAGAAGAGATATAGTGGATGAACCTTACGGAATATAGGAAGTGACCAAAATATATGTTGAACGTTTGAATTTAACAATAAATAATGCATTGCTGTTAATTCCTTCCCCATCCCCCCCTCTTGAAACACATTTATTCCATCATTCTCCCCACTTCCTCCAGGAATTCTGGAGGTGCACTTTGTGCATATCTTCCCGAGGTCTGATAAAAGCACTCCCCAGTGCCACCAATAGAAAGACAGGGTCATGCAAACTCTGTGGTGTGCCCTTACCCACCTCATGCTTCGAGTCTAGCTTCACACAACATCTGATTCTTCCCTGAAACCAAAGTGACTATGAAAATAAACATTTTTGAATGGCTCAGGACACTGAGGCAGCTGAGGGCACACGACTAAAGACACTCACACAGAAAGGACCACCTGAACCACCCCAGAAAGTGGCAAGGACAGTGCAGTGTACGTGCTCAAAGAAAGGGAGAACATTTCCAGGAGAATTAATAGTGTTGAATCTTCTACTGTAATTTGTTTCAAAATTTCAACATTCTACATCATTCATACATCTATGAAAGGAGAGCATTCAGGCAATGTTGAAAACTGCAAATAATTATGAAAATAAAAAAAAAATAAAATAAAATCACACTTTGGAAAAGGTCATCAGTAAATCCTGCTGAGAGCTCAAAGCAGACCCTCTGCTAGTTTGCCACAGCAGCTGCTATGGGTGCTGACTCCAGAGAGCTCACAGGCATGCCTCTTTTCTGAAGATATCTCCTGTGCTCTCAGAAGCAGTACCATCAAGAAATGCCTACTATTCTGAGGGAGCATGACCAAAGATGTATTAGGATGAACTGTACAAGACTGGTCCTGGTTTCAGGTAAGAAGTGTTCCATGGTCTGATTTGGGGATCAAAGCCCATCGTGTTTCAGGCTAACACTAAACTATTTTTATGACTATTTTCATGTTCAGCCTTTGTTCTTTCCTTTTTCTACTTCCCTCTCTTTCCCTTAAACATTGGTTCAGAAGAGCTTTTCCTGTTTTCCCAATCACACAAAGCTAAATCCACGCTTCACCTCTTCTCCTTGGGAATCCAACACAAGACAGGGCGATTGGGTTTAGTAAGGATGGCAAGAGCAGATCTGGATGAACTACTGTAGTTGAAAGTTAGATTAATGTGGGTTAAGTCAGAAGGAGAAGGAGAGTTTCCCACAGTGAGACCATGTCATCACCCAAATGATTGTATGGATATGCGAAGAGGCAGAGAAGAATCCAACCCATGAGAAAACACAGGAAATTTCATTGCACATGAGAAAGAATAGCTCTTCCACTGATAGGGATTCTACACCACACAGTGACGTGTAAAAATGACTTTGGTCCACTGGACTCAGACCACGGTGCTGTTAAGTGCATCACAACTTACCTGAATTTTTCCTTTAGTAAACTAAGCAATTGCTATATTATTAAAAGTGTTACATGTGTCTTGAAAAGAGAAAAAGAAAGAGTTGTAGAAGAGAGAAAACAAGGAACACAAAAAGAAAAAATCCTGGGAGACTAGAGGCATTGAGTGATTTGAAGCTATTTAAGGAATGGCAACCAAACAAAATAATTTTGGAGTATTCATAGTTGGGATGAATTAAGGGTAGTATAATAATGTAAACAACACTGGTATAGAGCCATATCCCTTCAGTATTTTATTTCCTTCGGCATCTGTGGCCAAAGAGATCAAAGTTCTAAACAGTACTAGCAGTATAATTTAAAGTGATTTCATCATCTAAATTGGACAGCAAGGAGTGGACAAGAATGCGTTTTTGCAACTATCATCCCTTCATGTGCAGGGAAACAGAGTTTGAACAAGGAAAAAAAACCGGATCAAGATAGAGATTACTATATTATGTTGAAAACTGAACCAATATTTAAATAAGTGACTTTTTCCTCAGGTTTCAAGCAAAATATGAAAAATGAACAAGCTATCCCTGACAGTAAAGTGGAAGCTGGCACGTATACAAATGCTCTATGATCACTGCTTCATCAGGAATCATTGAAATCACAGGCTACTTTTTTAGAGAGGCGTCTATCAGATGTCCAGTGAGGGGTAAGAGAATCTAGTTGAGATTGCATTTAACAAGTAAAACTTAGCAGATGGGAAAGACATGAATCATTTAGTTCTGCCTAGATATTCTCCCTGCTGCTACCCCAATTTCCTTTGAAGGGTACAAACGGAATCTTGTTTTCAGAAGCTTTCATCTGTGGCAATTTAGTTTTACTAGATTTAACAGAAATAGTTTTATATGTTTTTGCCAGCATTGTGCATTGTTCACATTTAAATATTTGCTTCATTTGATAGAAAAACTAAATCTTACTTTTTATATTTCTTGATTGTTTATGATTTTCACGTAAATCTAATGCATTATTACTGGAGCCTTGTTGTGAAGATTACACAATATTGTATTAAAGCAATCAGTCCTAGCTCTCAGTAGCAAAAACATAACAACAAGAAGTCTTCTCAAAGAGCATTATTACTTTTTTCTGTACTTTTTGGTAAGCTACTACAAAACGTAAGGACAAAATGCAAAGTACTATTGTCATAATATTATGGTCTTGTGATATGAATTTTTAAATTGTAGCTTTCTATATGAACTTACAATATTTTATTTTGTTGCATATTCTGTGTTTAAATAAGGTATTTTGTGTATCATCTACAATAACTTGTACAATAACTAAATTGCTCCTTAATATACAGTTTTACATCCTCACTTTTGAATCAGAGGAATACATGGATGTTTTGCTTAAATCTATTTAAAATTTTTAATTTTTAATGTTTTTAATCTTGTTTTACAAAAGCTCATGTGCAAGGAAATATTTCAGATTCTCAAAAGATTTTTCTTTCCTCTGCTGGACTAGTAAATTATGTTACTGGCCTTTGGCTTTGCTTTTCTATAAACTGTGACAAAACTGACATTGCATAAATTTTTCTTCTTAAAAAATTATCACTTGCCCTAGGTATATCTATATTTTAGGCAGAAAATATCACAGAAACTTGTAGGAATATTTTTAGAGCCTTATTAAAAATAAAACATCAAAAATTTAACTTTACCATTTTTATTTGGGTAGAGAAAATATAATTGATCACAATACATGACCTTTTTTCTTGACTATACACTGCTTATGGATATACATATTCTAAATAATATGGACCAAATCGGCAGAAAAAAGGATTTGTTCCTCAAATGTGGTGATGACAATCTTCCTGTCTCCCTTTTCCTATTCTCTATTCGTGTGTAAAAATAGATCAAGTGAAAACTGATGTAGATTTACGGTACCTCATCAACAATCTAGCATTGTAGTGTTTGAGTGGGAACCACATCATAGAATTTGATACATTTTTAAAATTACATAAATAAGAGGGCAATCAGAGTTATCCCTTATGAATTCTGCCCTGAAATTGAGTCTGAGTTGGATTTTCAAAATATGGGAATAAAAGTAAGGTTTCTTTTTGCCTATCATTACTGTGATGACAATTATGAATTGATGTATAATGAATATTAATTAAATGAATATTAAGTAATGACATTGATGAAACATTTAGTGAGAACTGACAACGTACTTCATCCCTACTCTTTCGACAAAAGAAAAGAGAATTGCATAGGTACAGACCTCTGGTGGATTCCTTACAGAATTTCAAGGAAATCGATGATGTTAGTAACTGTGGTTAAAGGTTAAAGTGATAAATGGAAAACAAGAGTGAAGCAGCCAAAATGATATAAAAACAAGCTCAGGGCAGCAGGTTTCACCCTTAGTCAGGCTTTCACACTTCCCCACCGCTCTGCATTTCGGGAAGTTCCATCCCTATCCTAGGGAACAACACAGTTGCAGGAAATTCAAAATCCGAATTTCAGAATCACACAGACTTCATATGTCTCCTTCTCTCTTTTAATTGGCTGAAGTTTAGCCTAGGGTTTGTCTTTACAAATTCCAGTTAGAGATAAGTGAAAGACAGAAAATAAAATGCAACAAAAAACCCCAGAAAGATCTCATAATACCGGGCTGTGAAGAAGAGATACACCATACTTAACTCTCTAACAGAACTTCTGACATCTGAGGAGTAATGATTTAGTTTAACACATGGTCTAGGGATGGATTTCGCATACTCTATGTTATTTAAGACTTAATCACCATATTTACAATGTATAATATAGAAATCTTAAGATTGTGGAAGAGCGAGTTCAGAGCAGAAGAGGAGAAGTTAATACGGCATATGGCTCTCGGAGGGTGTTAGGCGTAGAGATCCGTCAGTCGCTACTGCAGTCACACGCTGCAATTATAGTGAAGAAGAAGAGGTGCAGAATTGGGACCACTGGAATCGAACCTAAAGAAAGACTTTAGAACTTACATTCTCAATAGTTTTATCTTCTCTGCGAGCCAATAAGCTTCGTTATTGATCTCATTGGTACTTTCACATACTTTATTCATTGTTGAAATATAATGGGTTATTATAACACGAGAATGTATTCCAGGAAGAACACTACAGCTGGTCCAAAGAGACATAACATTTATATAACGTAAATATGGTGATTAAGTCTTAAATATCATAGCGTATGTGAAATCTTTCCCTAGAGCATGTGTTAACCTAAGTCATTACCCCTCAGATGTCAGAAGTTCTGATGTGCTTATGTATAAAAATGAGATCTAATTACCACCTAAAGTTAACTGTAAAATTTATATTGTTTATTCCAAAATAAATTTACTGTTTTAGAGTATGCTTCAATCACTATTTTTCTGATGTTGAAATGGATTTATGCTACAGAAAGAACTAAAACCTCATAAAGTCTGACTCTGTTACAGAAGAAAAAATGTCCAGAGTGAGAAAACTGATTAGAGGGAAATTAGAAGTCATTCGTCATAGACACATTGACTAAGGCATTGCTGGTAACAAACGAAACAACTGGAAAAATAATAGATACACACAGTGCTTCAACTAAATTATTGTTTAGTCATGTAGTGAGATTATGTTCTGTTAATAGTGATATTCCACACTATATGAAAATATGTAAACATTAATTTCTATTAAGTGTTAAAAATACATGTTATATTCAGTGCAATTACAAAAATGTAAGAAAATATTAAACTCAAATAGCTAACTTCATAAGATCCTATTTATAAATATTTTTAAATATAGCTATATAGATATTAAATATTTTCTTTTGTAATTTTAACAATTTTTACTTAATGAATATGTAGTTATCTTATAATAAAAGTTTCAAATGACACGTTAGATTCCAGAAGAGTATTAAACAGATGGTATTGAGTGAGCACCTACAACACACTAAGCACAATGGTAAAACATTGTCATAAATGAATACATTTCATTTCATTTTTAAAACAAAAACATAAAAAAAAATAATGTGGATGTCTTGCCTCATGTAAAATTAGTCATGAATCTAGAATTCATATATTTGAGATAAACTGTCAAACAGCAGTGAAACTAAATTCATCTCCCTCTGCAGTGTGTGAACATCTCATTACTTCTTGTTTTTTTGCTGTCGTTGTTTTGTTTTTGTTTGTGTGTGTGTGCCAGAAATTGAACTCAGGACCTCATGCTTATCAGACAGGTGCTGCTCCACCGAGTTGAATTCCTGGCCACATATTTACTTCTTAACAATGCCTACTCCTTTTCATTTTCCTAGTTCGTTTTCATTATTTGGATGGATGTGGAACATTCTGCGATGTTATATATGTGCTGCCAAAGTGAGTACTATTATATGATATTATAATGTTCATTTATAAATAATGATGTGAGTATATATGCATTGGTTTACCGTGTGTGTGTGTGTGTGTGTGTGTGTGTGTGTGTGTGTGTGTGTTCAAAATTCTATTTAGATCTTTCTTCTGTGAATTGGATTGTTTGCTTATTATTGATGTATATACATTCTTTTTATATCTTAAACAGTAGTCATTTGTCAACATTCTAGAGCTATTTGATGAAAGTGACTTATTGTCCAGAGTCCATGTTAAACTCGAGTATCCAGTCTTGTACTCGTGATGGTGATCTTTATTCTGTACTTCTTTCATTCTCTTTAGTCTTCTGCACCTCACTTTTTTTCTAAACTTTTCACTGAGTTCTCTGGAACCAACACCTATTATAAATTAGCCTTTCCCTCTCTAATTCATCACCACTTACAAACAAGGCTCTTGAAAAAGATGGTGCTTACTTTCCATTTCTTACTGGTCCTATCCCTTTAAAGGAGATCTTGTAGATTTCTACTGAAATCATTGCTCTTCTATCCCCTGGGTAAAATATCTCTCAACCCTAGGGGCTCATGGAAGCTACATTGTTCCTTACACCCTGACTTCTCACAGTCATATAGCAACAATTTCATCCGGATCCTGCAGTTATCGTGGGTGGTATTTTTTGTTGTTGTTGTTGTTGAAAGATATATATATATATATGTAAAATCACATTCAGAAACATTATTTGAAACACAGAGGATAGAGTATATGTGGCAACATTTTTTAAAAAAACTAGCAAAATCCTAATAGTTAACAGAAAAACAATATAGAACTCAGATTTTTAGTGGCCTGTACCTCCCAATTTTATACATGAAACATTAAGTAGGTAGACCCTAACCATACCTGGAAGTATAAGATACATTTTTCCATTCATTATGTATAAGTAAAAGACACCATGGATAAAGCACAGAGACACTCAAAAATACAAATTAGGACAACTCGGTATTTTTATATTAAACCCTACAGATACATTATCTAGATGCATATCAGCGATTTACTGAAAAGGACAGGATGTACTTTAGGACAGCTTGTTTGTCTGTTTGTATCATGTCCGTATTAGCATCTGGAGCACAAAGGAATATCTCTTCATATTGTTTCCAATCTTTATATTGATAGTATTTCCCTACCTCTTCACTTCTGAGATTTCTCCAGTAATTTTTATATTCTTTGCCAACTTCCTGGCTATCCGTAGTTCTTCCTATAGCAGCCAGGTTCCTAAATGTTTCCCCCATCACATCTCTGTAGAGCTTCTTTTGGGATGGATTCAGCAAAGCCCAGTCCACCCTGGTGAAGTTCACAGCCACATCCTTAAAGGTCACTGGCACCATTACATGGCTTGAAGATTGTCCCAGGTTCTTTCCCAAGCCCACAGAAAATAGAGGCCACAAAACTCGGCCTAGCAGGCATTCTGATGTCAGTATCTTCTTCAGGACTTGCAAGTAGCTGGGACTTGGGAGAAGCCATGACACCGGAAGAGCGTGGGTGGTATTAAGGGTAACATCCAAGAGTTCACTCTCAGAATTTCCCGATTTTAAAGATCTAATAAACTTTTTTGTGGGATTAGTGGGTCAATTGTTATGTAGTGGATCTTACTATTTAACGGAAATTGCCTATTCTGAAGTAAAATCGAACCCTAATTTTATAGTGTTTTCTATGGTTTTCTTCAAGGTTCTCTTTGCCCATTCATATCAAGATCTCACACTAATATTTATTTTGCTTCATACTTCAAATTTGTTTATTTTTCAGCACACTGACACCAAAATTGTCCTTGTACAGCATAAAACTAGCCAAGTGGTCTCATGTTTACTTTCAATAAAGAGTCACTCCCTGACACGGCATCACAGTATGCTCACGACTGCAGATTCTATCTGTCCAGCCTCAACTTTATATATAAGTGCTCTGAGATGTTTGGAAATTCCATATTTACACAATTAATTCACTTGTTTCTCTTGGCACTGGAAAGGAGGACTAAGACAGGAAACGCGGGATAAGGAGGTAAGAGCGAAGGAAAGGCGAAAGAACATAAAGGAAAAGGAGCCTAGCACGGCGCCCGTAGTATACACTGCGGATCGACAACGATACCGAAGACATAGTAATAGCAATTAGCTCCTGAGTAGTGCATTCTCCTCTGGCATAGCGCCTCAAATCTAAACGGTCAGAATATTAACGTTGTATCACCCCTAGCTTGTAATTTATCAACCCTAAAACATTAATATTAAAATAGTCCATAGTTAATACCTTCCTTTTAGAAAGTAAAAAGTTTGTTTTCAGGTGCTAATAAAATAATAATTCTATACACAGTTAAATCATGGAGCTACATAGAATATAAATGATTTTCCTGCTCCATTTACCTCTCCAAAAATAGAGCTGAAGATGTGAATTGCACCTGAGACACTTGAAATTTTTTTTTTCGATTGATGGTGGAAGAATTAATTAAATAAAAGCCTCCAGAAACCGAAGAATCACTCAAAAACGTTTTTACTGCTTTAGAACTAATGTCTCTAAATAATACATATGAAACTTAAAAGAGGCTATGAGAGTTAGGTACAGTTCTAGAGTTGATGAAATTTATACTTTCTTCTATGAGATTACTCTAAGAATCCGTATATTCTACTTTATTGTCTTCTGTGAGGACACAAATAGATGTAATATCAAAAATCACTTAAGAAGTATTGAGGTCATTAGCATGGAGGACATTACAGTAAAGATATTGGGTAGCAATAGAAGAATAGGTTGGCACAAGTGAATAGCACATACCTCAACAGGAGAGTCAAACCTGGGTATGGATTTAACTCCAAGCTTCCAAAGTACAGAAAATAAAACATGACAGTAATGAACCACAAATATCTAAAGGATAACAAACCAGGATGAAAAGAAATGAAAGTGATTTATGTCAGGTAATGGAGGATACATCGAACATATGTTTTTATTGCAACAAGTGATTTCATATGACTATCTTTTAAAGGCTTTCAATGCAGGTCAGTAAGGTAATAGTGAAGTTCAATTTAAATTAAATAAAACTACAAGAGTTAAAATAACAGAGTCCCTGTCTGTCTTGGTTTAGATGCATAATTTAGAACTCAAAAGAATCAAGAATGCATTCCAATAGATTAATTACAAGGAGAACATCTATTTTGACAATGGATTGTGACGAGTGAATAGCTTTCTATAAAGTTGCTTATCAAATTTTTTATCATTAATTTTGACTGAAAGCTGTGATTCAGTTTACACTTGCTTGTTATAAAAGAAAGACTGAAAAGAAATACATCCTTTTAGGCAGTTTTGTATTCTCCTCAAAATAGTAGTAAATAAACTATAAGTATAATAGTTTTTGCCTGTAAACTTTTCAAGGAAACTAGTATAAGTTATTAAGCACTGTCATGGAAGAATCCTTGTATAAACCCCATGTCAAGTGAATTTTAAGAAATATATGTTCTCAATAGTACTCTAAAACTATGCTACACAACTGAAGAAAGCAAGAATTATATCTGAGGTGTGGATGCATTGATGACATCTTTGCCACGTGACAGTGATTTTAGTTTCAGAATAGTGGATTTAGACTCATTTTTATGGCAACGGACATTAATTATTACAACTGATAATCTATAGAGGCCCTAAAGTGTGCTTATATAAAAAGCTGCCATGTGTGAAACGCATATGCTAACCACCATATCAGTGAGTGCACAGCTATTCAACAAGCAACCTAAAGTGAGTAAAAGTGTTGGGGTAGGACGGGAATCTGAGAGGGACCACATAACTTTTTAGAATTTGATAACTACAGAAATATTCTATAGAATATCAGCAGACTGTCTCTATGGATCCTGACAGTGTGGCATATTATAATGACACAAGGCTATGTGTGCTTCAGCCAGTAATTAGGGGTCCATACTGAGGTTATATGCCTCACAGAGGAATCCTGGAAAGCTAAGGAAAAACTTCATCAGCTGGATATTGTAAATTCTGCCTTTAATAGCTTTTAGAACATACGGATGACCTCTAGGACTATTGTAATAACCAAATATGAATCTTCCCTGGTCTTCTAGAGAATATTAGCCTAAAACACTAGGACACTTCATTTTACAGAAGGAACCCAGTGCTGAATAATTTCAAAAAGCTAAAAATTATTGTGTTGCCTTATGGACCACTATTTAAACAAAATGATAAAACTTTACAGCAGGTAATAAATTGTGCAATTTTTTTTTGGAAATTATTGAGAATTCACAGATTGAAAATCTTCAATGCTCATAAGTTAGAGCAAGTTGGGCAGTTTTGTATGCCTAATAATTTCATTAATCTGTTTAAAGTATGAACATTTAAAACAGTTATTTGCTGTAATAGTACATGTACTTATTCAAGTATGTGAAAGTAATCTTTAATTCTTATTTAGAAAACTAGAGAATTTTTTTAAATGAAGTAGTTTAAACATTTGTTAACACATGTAGGACCCAAAAAGATCAAGAGAACAGGCACAGTTGGTGAACTACATGCATTTTGATTATCCTTGATTTCTGGTAAGATGGTTTATGAGAAACTGGAGGGGAGGATTCTATAAAGCACCTTGTTTGCCCTGCTAAGAAGTTGGGAACTTAAATAAAGAAACACTGGAAATCTGTGGCAAAAGGGTACACAAATAATCTAGTGTATGGCTCTGGGAGATAAGATTTGGTCTCTGTGTTAGTCAGCTTCACCATTGGTGGGACCTAGTAATTGATACCCACAATTTCAAGGAGGAGAGGTTTGATTGAGCTCACAGTTTCAGGAGTTAGACAAAGAGACAAGATTAAGAACATTAGAATAAGATGCCTAGTGGTTAATTTGATAATGAAGATGAAAACTGTCAAATGATTGTTACATTTCTGCTTTGGGAACTTTGGAGTATGAAGGTTCCTACTGAATTCAGAGTGAAAAGTAAATGTCTTACAATAGCATATATTGCTTATATTTTTGACTGTCTCTTTGGTATTTTTCCTCACATACTCAGGTTTAACAGTAATGTCAATGGCCTTGAAGTTGGTCACGTGCCTCCTGTCTCAGAATGAAGTCCCGGTTGGCTCCTCTGTTTGTGAGACTCTGCCACTAGCTAGACACATGGTAACTTCTTTAAACTCTCAATCCTTCATACACTTTAAACTCTCAATTCTTCAGCGCACTCTCTTGATTGCCTCTTCTATAATTGCAGTCTCAGTATCTCTTCTTCTTGCTTGATTAGTTGAAAATACAACCGGTAATCCTAATATATATATTTATACAAATAACACTTACATATTATTTTAAAAAGGAGATCCATTTTCTGGATTGAACTCCTATACTATATAGACCCCACAGGTAAAACCTATCAAAACGGAGTTATTCATATTAAATGCTGCATAACCAAGCAGGGAGATCCCAGAACAGATTACTTTACTTGAAAAAAAGAGATTCTAGTCTACCTGTGTCCATAAAATAAAGATGTTCCTTTTGCTATGCTGCTTTTAGTGGTTACTTTAAAAGTAACTTGGTATTATGTACGAACCAATCATCTTTTATTGTTGTATTCTGTTTTCTTGTTCCAATATTACAAAATCTGCAGTTCTGCTATTGTTCATCTGAAGTTCTCCTGGTATTCTTCTGCATAAAGGCATCTTTGATTCAGGAAATAGCAATAAACTCCAATTAGTTCTAATACCAACCCTGTCATCTTATCATTTGACAATACACGGATACAAGGTGAAATAATTACTGTGAATGAACATGTTCATTTCCTTACAAAGCTAAACCTTGTGTGTATGTGTATGTATGAATTAGTACCTACCTGTGTGAGTTTGTGTGTGTGTGTGTGTGTGTGTGTGTGTGTGTGTGTGTGTGGAGGGGTGTGATCACAACATCTGATATCTAGTCCTTTGGCAAATTTCCAGTATGTTTCACTATGGTAATCACCCTATATTCCAATATAGTAGATATCTGTATATATTCATCCTGCATCAGCGCACCTTTCTACACTTTGACTAGATTCTCACATTCCGACTTCTTCAATCTTGCTAACTTTCACTGTATTCTTTGTTTCTGTGCTTTTCGAAAGAAGAAGGTACAAAATGACACATTTATTTGTATTATTTTTGTCCATTTCTCATCATTGGAGAAAGAAAGTCTACAGAGGCAAAGATTTATTTCTGTTTCTTACCATTTTCTTACCTCCCATAATATTGTGTGACAAATACTAGGCACTCAGTCAATGTTTATTAAATTAATTAATCAGTTGATTAATATCCTTGGCATAGTTCCTGGCAAAGTTTATGGGGTCAGTGAATAAGAGGTATGATTACTACATTACTTAATAATACTATATGGGGCATACTGTACTTAAGACAGAACATCTATATTGCAACATTATACTTTTGAGATTCAGAAGAGAAACAAGATCTGAATGTAAATTACCATGGTAATAAAACCAACTAAACAAACCAGTTCCCACTGAGAAGAATATTGTGTATAAACCTATAACTCAAGAAGGTAGAACACCGAGAAGCAAAAACATAGGCAGGCTGCCAGGAAACCCAGCAAAGATACTGGAGGAAAGTGTGCAGAGAAACAGAAAAAGGACTTGCAGAGTGTGATATCTTGGAAGGCGATGAAAGACAGACATTTGGGAAGGATGAAATGATCCATAGGATTCAAACACTTCAGAGTGGAGAACACCACTGCCTAGAAAACTGGCAATGCTGAGATATAAATCTTGATTAACCCCAAAGGTATATTTAATGATTAAAAATAAATCTTTAGATTCACAAGTGTCTAAAAATAGCACTGTAAGGTTTTGAAAGATTATTAGAGTATTCAAATAATTTTTTTTCTTTTGACTTTCTCAAAGAAAGAAGCAATAGGATAATAAGAAGAATCCATCTCATATGACATGGCCAGACACTGACAAACAGGGTTGATTCTCCCAGTGAGTGGGATCTTCTCTCAGCATCTGCGTAGTAGGAGGACATAACAAAACTTTTCAAAAATTCTGCTGTGAGATCAAGCACGCATGTACACCAGTAAAATTATTGTATTTTAAGGGAAGAATGAAATAGTGTAAAAATTCTAGAAGTCTTTCTCTTTAAGCCAACACTGTAAATGAATAAACATGATAGCAATATAACTGAAAATGTAAAGAAATTTTACATGAAATATGTTATTTTTAATTTATTTCCTTTACTACAGACTGCCTAATAAATCACAGATGAAGAAAGAAAATTTAGAATTAGGTAATGTTCTCCTTGGCAATCTGCAGTCATTTTCTTTCCTTCCACTGATGGGGTTTGAGAAAATGAAGAGCTCTTAATAATATTTTTTTTAAATAAAGGCCTTTAAAAATACAACCAGTGTGTTACAGATAATTACAAGATGAATCATAAGTGGGCACAAATAGAGTAATTTGATTAATTTCTAGGTTGACCTTTACCAAAGTATTTATCTAACATTTCTCAGTTGTTACATTTTTTATTTTAACAAACTGAAGTTCTAGTCATTAAATTTAGGTATTGTTTTAAAAAAATAAGGAGCTCCTGATGAGTATAAAATTGTTTGTTAAAATAGTTTTCACATTAGAAACAATTTGGATTTTGAAAATTAATATTTTCTTTGAACAGATCTGCTTCTACTCCTATCAAGGTTTGTGCTTTTCAGGGTTACTTTCCTCATGCATATTTCATTTCTGTATTTATTGAATTAAGTAATTATTTTGCAGGTAGTTAAATTTATTGTTCAATAATTTTTATTTTTAAAAAATAGCTCATGGCAGTGCATAATTTTTTTCAAAGCTTGTGTCATCAGTTTTGGTAGCCTCTGACCTAAAAGAGAGACCTCAACATAGCAGATATATAATGTGCATCCCTAGCAAAATTGCCCATAAGAATAACTTCATTATTCTGGGAAGCAAGGTCTATGAAATATGTAAACTGCAGCAGTGTTCTGCCTATACAATTTCTGGTAAGTACTGCATGTCTAAGAGATAAAGCCTGAGTCAGCTTCAGTTCGAGCACACCTTCCTAAAACGTGTATTGTGAAATGAGGCATAAAGGAGATCCAGGAAACAAAGGTGTTCTGCTCCGAAGCAGTGCGGTATTTCAGATCAGTGTCGCTCTGTCTTGATGAATGGAAATTAGCCCAAGAAGAATTTAGCAATGCGGTGTTCTGCTTCGTCATAGCATTCCCAAGTTAAGGCAGAATGGTATGCGACAACTCACCAGTACCACGGGGCAGATTGTTGTGGGTGGTAAAATGTGATCCTTCAGGGGTCCACAGTCACATTCGGGCTTTAGATGAGAAGCACATTTATTGTGCAGCTAGAAAAGGAGAAACAGGGGTAGCATCAAATTCTCCATGATGAGAGCGCACATGAGACAGATTAGATTTCAACAGAGATGCAGCAAATATGTTCAAAGCACATTAAAAATTGCAGGAGCAAAAAAGCCAAGCAAAAAGGATTCTCATTACACTTGCTCTCATATATTTTCTTTAAATAATTAGGTAACTTTTACGACTCACCCTATATATTTTCTAATTCTCAGAAAATTTTATATTAAAAATATGCTAGAAATTTCAAACCATAGAAGCCTGATTTCTTTGACAAATACAAATTATCATCCATTACCACCCTTACTTTGCTTATCTGTGAGCATAATCTTGAAACCTCTGCATGCTGTGGATGCTTTTTTTTTTTTTTGACCCTCCTGTTTTCTCAAAGTCATTCCAAAGTGCACAGCTCAGTATGGGGCATAATTGATCCCATCATTAGTTTTAACTTTGTAATTCAATATGTAAATGTAACCAGAGATTCTTCTCAGTAGGAGCAGGATATAAATAAAAGACGATGATTATGATTATAAAAATTTAACTTTATATTGTATTTATAAACTCAACATTATTTTAGTGTGTATATACATGACACATAGTTTTTACAATATGTATGAACCCAAAACAACATTTTTATCAACTTTCATCACAAATTTAAATTAATATACTATATTACAATAAATACTGATATTTTTATTTATTTTTAATTTTTTTTTTGAGACAGGGTTTCTCTGTGTAGCCCAGGTTGACAATCCTCCTGCCTCAGCCTCCAGAGTGTCAGGGTTATAGGCATGCACCACTATGCCTGGCTAAATACTGATATTTTTTAAAAAAATGTGAAAGTTTTTAATTAGAATAGCATATTTGGTAAAATTATGCTTACTTAATATCATTTAGGGATTTCCCTCTTCTTTGTCCAATATCAAGTAGATATGAAATATTGCACTTTGGAAAGATGACACTTTTACTTGGATAGGATGTGTTGCTCAAAATGCAAAAGATTCACTGTTTGCTTAGTGATTTTTTTTGTCTTTTTGAGACAGTCTCACTATGCAGTTTAGGCTGGCCTTGAGATCACTTTACAGCCCAAGCTGGCCTCAAACTCACAATAATTGTCCTGCCTCTGCCTGCCGAGTGCTGGGGATTACAGGGGCACACCACCACGCCTGCCTCAGTTTGCTTAGTTTTGCACTGAAGGTTACCCCATGTAAGTCTTAGCTACCTTAGACCACCTATAGAAGGAGTTAATTAAGAAATTATCCTAAGAGACTTGTGAGAGGTGATCTATTGATGGTGAGTGTGTACTGAAGTGGCATTTCCTTGGTCCAAGAATACATTTGTCTCAATCAGTCCCTGCCTCTGAGTTTAGGGCATTTGTACTATAATTAGTGCATGTTCATAGGTATTGCATGAAATAAAAATATCTTTGCATGTTTATCCATAATCAGCAGTCTGTTTCATAGCAGACTGTAAACTTTTCTATGAAAAAGGTTTTCAGTCATTTTTATTAGGCCAAGCTGGTCCATGTCAAAAGACAAGGAGAGTTGGTGATATAGAAAGACTTGAATTTTCCCATGCAGTAGAACAAAATGAACTCACACTCTGAATGGGCAAGTGAAAATGAATAACTTCCTTACGAATGGCTTAAAGACATGTTAGTTTATTGCACTTATTAATTGTCATAAAATAAATCATGGACCTGGATTTTGGGATTCCAAGGTAGGAGGTTATTATGTGTTGTGGCATGAATGCATGTACCCCCAAAAGATGTGTCCAAGCCCGGAATCCTGGTACCTACGAACATGAAATGTTTTTGAGTCAGTCTTTATAGTTCAATGTATTTAAGATAAAATGTAATTACACTTGATTAGGTCTGAGCCTAATTCAATGATTGACTGATATCCACATAAAAAGAGAAAAATCTGGACAGGTAGTGATGGAGACTGAGGCATCCAGGCCATGTGACCACTGCACTCGAGATTTGAGGGCTGTGACTGCAAGCCAAAGAAGGCCAGTGATTTCTGGCAACTACCAAAAGTCAGCAGAGGAGAGGAGTCCTCCCTAGAACTTAGACGCAGCATGGCCTTCATGGCAGTTTTGTTTTAGATTTGTATCCCCTAGAACTATAAGAGAATATATCTCCATTGTTTTAAACCACTTACTTCATGACATTTTGGAATAGCAGCCCTAAGAAATTAATATGCAAAGCACCACGAATAGTGAAGTACAAACAGAGGTAGAATGTGTGACTTAACGCTCTCCTGTACAATGGCTGGTACAGAGAGGCAGCCTTGGCTCTTTGATTTTGGCCCAAAGCCTTCAAACATGGAAAGGCAGATTCTAAAACCTCTCCACAGACAGAAAAATCCAAGGTGACACTGTCTGTGTGTGGAACGACAAAGGGCTGAATTTCACTCTCGACAACACACTAAACTGCACAGGTGAAGGTCAGGGGAAGGAAACTCATAGAATCCTGCCAACTACTCAGACCTACAGTCCGTGACCCTCAGCCTTCTCCATGTCTCCATCCCAGGGTTTCCAACAGGGATCACACGTTAACTTGATGGGGAGGAAATAACTAGGGACAGAATCATGCTGTCAAGGAGGTGACCTGCCTGAGTGAATGCAGAACACTTATTGGGGTTTGAGAGTCTTAGAGTGTAGGAATTGGCAGTTGGTCCCTGGAAACACTGCCCCTAGAGGGCTGAAGGCAGCCAATATGGAATCCTCCAGTATGATCACCTCTGTGGCCCACGTCCCTGAGATCTGTGTGGGTACCTGTCTTGCAGAACTGCCAGCAAAGAGATGGGTCTATAAGGTCAAAAACTATACTGCCATCAGTGAAATAGGGACACACAATGTAAGTATATTTTCCTAACTGAGTCTGTATTATGTGATTCTATGCAGGATAGCTTTATGCTTTTGTTAAGAATGAAATCTGGCAGTTGGTACACATATCCTGGTGGCCACTGGCTTCTTGACATTGGTTGTAACAGGAAGCATCAAATCTGAAGGTTTCACATTAGACGGACCAATAATTTTATAAGGTGAGAGTTGAATTTGCATGGTAGGCCTAATTTATGTGACAAATTGTTCAGACATACTTGACAAAATATATATGAAAGTCAAAGAGATAATGCTGGCATTCTGGGAGACTGAGGTGGGAGGACTATACATTCAAGCCCAGTCTGGACAATTTAGTGTCTTAGCAAATATACCCTCACTAAAAAAAGAGGACCAGGGCTATAGACTAGGGTGAAGACCCCAAGTTCAAGCCTTAATAATGAAAAGTAGGTGCCAATGACAAAAGTCGTACATTGTGGGATTATTTTTCAAGAGTAAAAATATCACGTTTTCTGTGAATCTAAAAGTGTTCTAAAATATAAAGTCTTTCGAAAAGAACAAATATTAACAAAACAGAAATCATATAATGGGATATAAAAACAAAATAATTTTTTTAAGTTTACTAGTAATAATCTGTTTTCTGACCAGATACTATTTACATGGAATGTTAATTTGGACAAAAATCATTAAATTTTACATTTTGAGAATAGATACTTTTCTATGTGTTCATTATTTTATATTTAAAAGCCAAAGGAGGTGCAGAAGTCAATATTCTTGACAATAGTAATTGGTACTATGGGTTTTTGTGTTCTTTAAAACTTCATGAGGTAGAATTCATATGTGGATAGTATTTGAAGGCAAGGTCAGGCATATGAGAGGCATTTAGGCTTAGATGATGCATGAATGGTGAGGATCCATGATGAAATTAATGCCTTTTTAATAGAGAAAGTGAAACATGTGTTTGGACAATTCCTCTGGCTTGCCAACCAGGCCCTTCTGCCACATTGTAACATAGAAGAAGGACTTCCCCAGATGGGTCCTCTTGACCTTGGACTTTTCAGCATCCATACTGAGAGAAATTAATTTTTTCTTTATAAATTATCCAATCTGAAGTATTGTGTTCCAGCAATGGAAAACACACTAAAACAGTTTCTTATCATGTAATTTCCTGGGTAAGAATAGAAGAGAAATACACAGCTGAGTCCTTCTCAGTGTCAATGAGACTATGAAGACTGATAACTGTCTGCATGTCAACCTACCCTCTAAATCCGTAAAAGAAAGATCCTCAAGAATTGCAAGAGAGCGGGACATCAAGGCATCCTGTTGCACAGAAAGTAAGCAGTATGCAGCACAGAGAAGGAATTGCTACCTGTTCTGTAAATTTAAAAAACGTTGTTCACAGTTCCCTTTCTGTTTTGCAGATGAGACAGAAATATTTGATTATTATTTTAATACATCCAGACACTCTCATTATTGTTAAGAAATTTAGCCCCACTAGTCCCATAATATGAACCCACTTTTCTTGCAAATGAATAAACACTTGGAAATAGTTTTAAAGTGTATGACAATGACGCTTGATTTAGAGCCAGATCGATGCTTGTTTATTGAAAAAATCTGTTTCAACTTTGGAAAAGAAGTGTGTGTGTGTGTGTGTGTGTGTGTGTGTGTGTGTGTGTGTATTCATAATAGTGGAAGTCAGAGAAGTGTGAAATTCCAGAACAAAGAATAGTGAAACCTAAGAAGTTAAAAGGATGAAAACCAGATAATTTTCCACAAACATTTAGACATTAATGAAGAGACATAAGTCTTATAAAGAAATACTCAGTGCCCTGAATTAGAGGAATACATCTTGTTAGATGCTACTTTCCCTTGGCTCTAATATTTTGTATATAAAGGTATAGGATGTTACCTTAATGCTTCTATTTTGTAAAAGTAAGCCTTTCTATGGCTTTATAATTTTTAAACATTATTCTTGGAAGTTTCATATTGTAAATAAAAGAAGTAAACTTATATGATACTAAATGTTAGTAATTCATACTTATAAAATAGTCATACTTTTGTAAAGCCCAAATAAAGCATACTGAACTATCCTGGTGAATCCTGCCAGACCAGGAATCGTTAGCTAGACCAGGAGCAGTTCACAACATTCCCTGAACGGAGGGTCACAGGAACACACTATTAGCAGAAACCAGCAGGTATAAGCAGTGGCATCTTAAAGTTGGTAGAAAGAAGCCACGAAGGGGAAGAGAACCAAAATGGCTGCATTTCCTGGTTCAAAGAGGAAAGCACAGAAAATGAGCCGGTGAAGTCATGGAACATGCTTTCCCACTCTTAGGCAGTTCCTGCTTTTATTTTTTAAATGGTTGCATTTCCTAAACAAGACCTCCATGTGTAAGTAACGTATTGTCTCACTAGTGTAAAAACCTGAAAGAAAAACAAAACTTGAAAGAGTGAAAAAAAATTTAGGAGATATGATAGACATTGTGAAATGAAAGGAAAATGCTCAAAAGTAATGGGTAACTGGGGTGTGGGAAAGGAGAAGGGAAAGAAGGGGAAATCACGTATGCATGTATATGAAGGATGGCTAACAGTTGTACTACTGTCTTCTATTGCTTTGCTGAAAGAAACAGTTAATGATTACTGGTTTGATCATTATTGCAGGTTTCTGTCTATTTTCCTGAGAAACCACTTTGCAGATGTCAGTAGTAATACAAAAATCACTGTTAATTTCCTACACTTTGTCTGTAACTCTGTATTGTTCTTATGTTATCTTGTAAATGGATGTCTGTTTGTTAATATGTTTTCTTCCTTTTATTCTTAAAAAACAATGTAAATAAATAAATAAATAAACAAAGGGTTACATTTCTAAAAGGAGGTGAGAGTTCACTGTAAGAGCTTAACTCTGTATCTATAAGGTGGTGAACTAGTATCAGGACATCAATACGTATGGAAACACACTTTTATCTTTAAAACTTTCTTAATATTTTAATATTTTCTTACCTACCAGATACTTTTGGAATACTGCAGAATGATATTTGGTGACAACATTTTTATGGTATATGTGTTTGAAATTCAATATTTAGTTGTATGAAGAATAGCATTTGAGTCAATGAAGCAAATTTATTGAGAATTTTTCTCAAAACCCAATGATGCATCAAGAATTTCAATTGATCAGGAAAAAAATGTGACACTGACATATATTTGAAACAGATCATTGTCTAGCAGGCTGGACAAGTTAATCACACAGACCTGAAAGCCCTGGAAAACAATTCCATTTTTCCTTTTAGTGTGGAGTAAATGTAAAAAAAGAAAAAGGAAATATTCGTGTCAAAAACCATTTCAAGGAAGATATGGAATTTGGATTCTGACTTCAAGTGAGAATATAAAAAGAGTGTGTTGAAGGGAATCAGAAGAGTAAAATAACAGGAAATGGTTTTCCCAAGGCCTTGCCCCCCGACACACACAGCTGCCACAGAATGAGTGTGTGGGGGTACTTCCATCGTGTGCTTAGCTTTGGGTCTGAGTTTTGAGGAACCGAAAATCAAATTGAGTTTGGAGGTGTTGACATTAGCAGAATTATTATACATTGCTAAAGGAGGCGTATGATAACAAATCAGTGCTTTTGGAAGATCTTCCTGGAGGTGGTATATAGTCTGCGATAGAGAAAAGTACCTTCTGTCAGGGAGATAAGCCAAGAGATTCTGACTCGAATCTAGGCAAGAGGTGCTAAGAGCTTGTACTAGGGTTGTGAATGTAGAGGCAAAAGCTCAGATTTGAGAGCGATATTTTAAGGAAGAAAAGTCAAGGCTCAGTGACAGATTGTAAAAATGAGATAAAGGTAAAAATACAGGAGTAAAAGGAATTCACTCCTAACTCTATTTTCCATGACTGGAGGATGATGCACCGTGGCTGACTGCAAGAGAATTTAGGTAACTATTTTTTGGGAGCAGAGATAATGAGCTTGGCCAGGCCATATGATCCACATCATTGCATATGCTTTCAGGATATGCAGGTGCTGTCCTGACTTAGAGTGGGCAGTTACAGATACCACCAGAGATAATGGACAAAGGCCATGAGTAGCGTTCTCAGAGTGCGCTCTGTACAATAGGGTTTGTCACCTATGAGATGTTTCACCCCACTCTCACTGCAGATCGCCACTTACTGAGCATTTACTACATTTGAAATTCTTTCATAAGCACAGAAATATGGATGATTTTTACCTATTTAATCCTTGTAACAGCCTTACAACAAAGGGATCATTAACTCCACAAAGTAAAAGATTGGACAGAAGTAGTTAGGCACATCACCCAAAATGGCACAATTCATAAGTGATAGAGAGTAATTTAAGAATCTCATTGGCCTGACCTATACTACCAAGTGATTTCCAGAAGTCACACATAAAATGGGCTTTTGGAAATACCTTGAAATGGACATAACTTTCATTCTTTCTATTTTCTTCTGCAATGATTGTCCTAGGACCCTATCCAACAAGCTGTCATAAAGTTCCATTTCGACAGTGCCTGGCCCATCCCCCTCATAATGACTGTGAGGGCGCTTTTTACATTATGATACTTTCTGCAAACTATAATGAATAAACAAGTAGATTTAGTCATTCAGATGTAACCGGAAGTAGTAGGTAGACATTATTCAAGTGCAAGCCAGCTTTACATTAAAATTTTCAAATAATAGCCCACCAAAATTCTTATGAATGCTATTAAATATACAAGTGTGCTGAAATAAAAATATTGTGTCAACTAGTTAAGAAAATCATTAAATAGTGAAAAATGTCCCTACAACTTGTTAAAATTAAAATTCTATAAACTTACAAAGTCTGAAGTTGCTTTTGAGAAGGTTATACATTCTTCCAATATGTTTTAAAAGTTGTGTGAGTCTTGCCTAACGAAAGAAAATGAGAGATAATAGGAACCCTGCAACTCCTGATTTTCAGTTGAAACAGATCAGAAGAAGGCTTAGAACCTGGGAGAGTTTAGTAAGAGGACAGCTTTTGTGGTGTTTTTTCTCCTAACTCGGAATTCATCTTCTCAGATCTCCCAGATGGGTTTTATTTCTCAAATAAAATTCAGTGATTGATTGATCTCGAGCTTGGATTTAAAGATGTTGACAGTTTATGTTGTGCTCTGCTATGGTGACATCCATTTACCTTTACCATAAAAGTAAGATGGTAGGAACACATTGACAGAACTGATTTAGGATATGAAATCCTTGTATTTCATAAGCATAGTTTTTTCAAAGTCACAACCTTTTTATAGTAAAAGGAAGGATAAGATAAGCACTGACCAATTATAAAGGCGTAATTTTTGAGTAATAGGACCAGATGAAGATTATGAAATCACAGAGAGAGGGAACCATTAAAACAAAGAAACAAAAGAGAGAGAAGAAGGGAAACAAACTGGCTTATAAACAGAACACATTTTAAAGTGCAGAGCAGCAGTAGGAGACCACTGAGAATGGTGACTTGGAGAGAACGGCTCCTGCAAAATGGAAAGGGTGGAAGATTCCCTCATGGACACCAAATAGGGAGTGGAAGAGAAAAAGCAAAGAAAAAATTCCAAAATCTTTAAAAGTCGTTGCATCTGCAGTGGCAGACATGATAATTTTAGTGTTCAAACTTCTCATACATTTGAAATATTGCTTTTTTAAAAAAAATTTAACAAAGAAAAAAATTATAAAATTTAGTGTTCATATTAAAAACCTATTTTATTTATTTATTTATTTATTATTTTTTAAAAAATAAAAGCACAGAAACATTAACAAACAGACACAAATTAGCATAAAAAATAGTACAATCAAAACTGATTTACAGACAAGGTGACATGGACTCAAAAGTGGTTGTTGCTTTACCTATTGATATCTTCGAAGTGTATATATATATGAACCCAGATACAGACATGCAAAATTGGTCAGACAATTAATCCTCTCAACAACAGAAAAACACAAAAAACAAAAAACCAAAGACAAAAAAAAAAAAAACCCACCAATAGTTGCTGCTTTGCATATTGATATCTTTGAAGTATGTGTTCAGGATAACACATATAGACATACAAGATTGATCAAATAACCCGTCATCAATTATCCCTTAGCATTAAGTGATATAATACAATAGTAGAACCATGTTAGCCCTCCTGCATATATGTATATACATATATACATACATACATTTTTGCCTCTTTCTTTTCTCCTTTCCCTCATCCCATCTGTTCTTTGTTTTTGAACAGATTTCCTTCATGTCTCTTAGTTTATATTCCCACCCTCAGGTTCTTACACCAGTGATAC
>PVLD010007561.1:0-59643 GCA_004027595.1 Dinomys branickii
TAAATGATCAAATGGGCCATCATCTGTGTAACTGAGTAACAAAGGTGAAGGTAACATTATGTAGGACAGCATCCAGAGCTAATTCCCTTCTATGTTCTCTATAATTCTGTATTTCCTCAGTCATTTTTGTATTAACAGAAGTGAAGATAACTTTATATTATACAGCATCCAGTGCAAATTCCCTACTATCTTCTCTATAGTTTGGTATTTTCTTTAATGTTTTTGTGTTAACTAATGTGAAGATAACTATGTAATACAACATCGAGTTTTAATTCCCTACTATATTCTGTATAACTTTGTATTTTCTGTATTGTTTATGGCTTTTCTGGTTCATATGTCTCCATTCTTTTGTCTTTAAAATAAAATTTTAAAAAAAAAGGAGATAAGTGGGGAAGGATGTATCATGTTCTTGTATTACAAATACCATAAACAGGGTGTTTTAAACCACAGGAATTTATTGCCTCGGTTTTGGTGGCCTGATTCCACTTCTAATTCTAGTTCTCTTGATATTTCCACCACATCTTCAGCTATTTCCTCCATTCAAACCTTGAACTTTTCAAAGTCATCCACAAGGGCCAGCATCACCTCCTTACAAAACATTGTTTGTGTGGACATATTGATGTCCTCCCTTGAATAACAAATTATCTGTAATACAACAACCACTGTTAAATGTGTGTTTGTTAATATGTTTTTGTTCTCTTTCCTTTAAAATAAAACAAAATAACATTGTATATTTTACATTTGTAAATAGATTAGATAATTGATTATGAGATGTAAGTAGAAGATAATTGATCAAGTTTTCTATATGAAGGGGGTTAGGGTAGAGTTCAGTTGTAGAGTGTGAGCTTAGCAGCTGTGCGGCCCTGGATTCAGTCGTCGTTACTGCATATAAAAGCATTTTTTAACATATGATGACATATTGTAATATAAGAAATTCTGAAATGAAAGATTATTGAATAAAACAAGTGGTAACCATCACTGGAATACAATCAACTAATTAGTAAACCAGAATTACAGAAGACCATTATAGCTACTTTGTCTTTTTTGGTTTAGGCACGTCTTCGTTCTAGGGCCTCGCACATGCTAAGCTCATGCTCTACACCTGAACTCTAACCCCAATACCCTTCTCATAATCAATTCTCTAATCTATTTACAAATGTAAAATATACAATATTATTTTATTTTTTTATTTTAAAGATAAGAGAACAAAAACATATTAACAAACACACATTTAGAAAATAATACAAAAACAATACAAGCAATACAGAATTTCAGACAAGGTGATAGGAAATTAACAATGGTTGTTGTATTACATATGGATATCTTCAAATTGGATACTCAGATAAACAAATATAGAGATTTAAGATTGATCAAATATTTAAACATTAACTTTCTTTCAATAGAGCAATAAAAGTTAGTAGTACAACTGTTATCTATCCTGTGTATACAAATATACATATTTTCCCCCTTCTTTCTTTTCTCTTTTTCCTCATCCCAGTTGTTCTTTCCTTTTGAGCAGTTTCCTTTCCTTTCACAATGTCTATTGTACCTCCTAGATTTTATTCACACTTTCAGGTTCTTACACTAGGGAGACAATATAGTGTTTATATATGCAGGTCTGATTTATTTCACTTAGGAGTATGGTCTCCAGTTATGTCCATTTTCCTATAAAATCCTTGAGATTATCTTCCTTTATAGCTGAATAATATTTCATTGTGTAAAAATGCCACAACTTTTTCATGCATTCCTCAGTGGATGGGCATTTGGGTTGCTTCCATAATTTAGCTATAATAAATTGCACTGCTATGAACATTGGTGCACATATATCACTGTGATATGATGTTTTCAGATCTTCTGGGAAAATACCCAGAAGGGGGATAGCTGGATTGAATGGGACCTGTAGTCCTAGTTTACTAAGGAATCTCTAAACTGGTTTCCACAGTGGTTGCACAAGTCTACACTCCCACCAGCAGTGGAAAAGAGTTCTTTTACAGCTTCGCCCGCATTTGTTATTGCTTGATTTCTTAATGATAGCCATTCTTATTGGAGTGAGATGAAATCTCAGTGTTATTTTAATTTGCATTTCACAAGTGACTGATGATGTTGAACATTTTCTCATGTACTTATTTGCCATTTGTATTTTTGTATTTGAGAAGTATGAGTTCATCTCAGATGCCCATTTTTGGATTGGGTCTTTGAATTTTGGGAGGCTGATGTTTTTTAATTTTTTGTATGTTCTTGATAGGAGTCCTTTGTCTGAGGGACAGTTGGCTAGAATTTTTTCCCTTGTTTTGTGTTTTCTTTGTACTCTGCTGGTGATTTCTTTCGATGTGCAAAAACTTTTCCGTAAGATGAGATCCCAGTTGTTAATTCTTTGAAGTATTTCCTATGCAGTTTGGTTTTTGTTTATGAACTCCCTTCCTACCCCTATGTCTTCAAGATACTTACCTGATTTCTCTTCCAGTAGATTTAATGTTTCTGTTTTAATATTTAGATCTGTGATCCATTCTGACCTGAGTTTGGGTCTAGTTGCAATCTTTGGCAGGTGGTGAGCCAGTCTTTCCAGCAATTAAAGAGGCTATCTTTCTTCCAGGGAGCTTGTTTAGCCCCTTAATCAAAGATAAGGTGGCTGAGTGTGTTTGTGGCTGTGACTGCATCTTCCAGTCTGCTCCACTGATCCTCAGGTCTGTTTTTTTGCTACAGTATTATTTTAAATAAATATACAATACGTAGTTTTTATATTTTCAGGCTTAAAATGAGGAACTATAAGAACTAATTAAAAATTTTACTGTTTTGGAAGTGGCTTAGGGAAATAATGGGGAAATTGTCTTCTATTTTGTTTTGTTTAGTGTTTTTTCCTTAGGTCTTTTCACGTTTTCTTGCCTGCTTCTGAGTGTTTCTTTATTTCTGTGCTAAACATTATATTTGAAACCCTTAAGCCTTGTGGAATAGCTGTTCATCATATAGTTGCTCCCAAAGCAAAAGTTTTCCTGTATTCTTGTTGTTCATTTAGTGCTCAGATACACACCTGACTGCCTTGGGCAGTGAGGGGGTCAGACAAATCTTTCCTCATTAGGAAGCTCACTCTGATAGAAGGCATTGGGATTTCAAAAAAACAAAACTGATCTTGATTAGGCATAAAGGGCAAGAGGCCCATGAAGACCAGAATGAATAGAATGCTCCATGGGCCAAAAGGCACAGAACAGCTGAGTTCTCTTTTAGCACTGGCCTGAGTTTCATAAGCACTGGATGAGCGCTTTATCCAGCACTCATATGTTTTTATCTTGATGCTTTACCAACACTGAAGCCACCTTAATAAGTACATTGATGTTGATTTTTAGTACCGATGTTAATCAGAAGCTATGGGAGGAAACGTCCTCTGCCATGGAGTGCCGGCATTTTTCCTTCACGTTGCCATTCTCTTTACAATGGGACATTCAGTTCACCAAGCTAAGATGGGACCTCCTGTTGCACAGGATCAGAGGTGTTTTATTTGGACCCTGGTTGGGCATTTTAGGTTCTCCTCAGGTGACTGGTCCATCTCCTGCCATACGGCGTCCACTTCTAGCACAAGTCCCAACTGTAACTGTGCTCAGGACGGGCTTGCATTCTCACATTTCCTTCTTCCTTCACAGTGAGAAATGTTCACTAAGGATGTGCCGCGGCTTTCTTAATGCAGCAAGGCTGAATATTTGAGCAGCAAGAATGAAATCAGTGGCGGGGGATATAGCTCAGTGGGCACAGTGCCTGCCTGACAAGCACGAGGTCCTGAGTTCAAGTCCAGGTTCCAAAAAAAAAAAAGAAGGAAGTTACCGAGCACCTTCCTGGGTGGAGAGAAGGGGGCAGACACAGCAGAGAATGCTCCTGCCTGCGGGGGAATCTAAGCTGTTAGGTTCATTTAAGTTGTTAGCTTAGATGGTGATAGCTGCTCAAGTTCTGCTCTGCCAGTTTTCATTATGCAGCATCCAACCCAAAAAAGTTCCCTTGCTCATACTGACATGCTAACATCTATTGTGATGATTTAGAGGAAACAAAGAGAACTGGATGGATTCCATCTGCCCCTCAGATCTGTATCTGACCTCCGGCTTTAGCTGTAGCTAACAAGATGAGATAAAGTAGAACAAAGTACTTAGGTGCTTTTGTGTGTGTGTGTGTGTGTGTGTGTGTGTGTGTGTGTGTGTGTGTGTGTGTTCCTGATAAATACATGCATATTTGGGGTGAAACATTACAAGGAGAAATGTGAAAAACTTTGAAACGGGGCAAAAAGGTTATTGAATATTTTCTTTCATGCATCTTTCAAAGTTGTCTGAGCTGTTTTACAGTTCTGTAAGCTGTAGAAACAAAGCAGCCCTATGAGTGACTTTTGTCCACAGGAATGCAGACTGTGCTTGGTGGGTTTGCCCGATGAATACTGGCCTGTTTGCTCAATCTTGCATTTATTTGTATCAACTTCCCAATATTCCCCATGTCTATATATTTGTTTGCACTTTTGATTATCTTTTGAATGAGTTATAACACTTAACACACCTTTAATTAATTAATGACTTAAAAATCTCTAACAAATTCATTTTATATCTCTATGAGAGTCACGACTATTTCCCACTTTAAAAAATTATCTTCTGATGCAGCACAGAGAAAGGGTCCTGTGAGGACACAGTGAGGTCATCTTCTGCAAGCTAAGCAGAGAGCCCTCTGGAGGAGCTGAACCCGATGGAACCTGGATCTTCTGGCTTGCAGAACTGTCACAAAATAAATATCTATGGTTTACGGTACCAAATTTATAGTGTTTTGTTATAGCTATCCTAGAAGACTAAGATAATACATCTCAATTTATTTACCTATTTACCTGTTCATAGACATTTGAGTTGTCTCCAGTTTGGGGCAATTATGAATAAAGGTGTTACTTAACATTCATGCACAAAACCGTATTTTAACACAATTCATTAATTCAACTAATATTAACCTCTGCAGGTCAAAATGGTTAGAAACTAGGGATAGAAAAATAGCATCCTTGCCCTTAAGAACGGCCTAGAATAGAGGAAAACTGGGGGTAGGTGTAGAAGGTAAGTGACCCGACGTAGTAAATATAAATATGTGCAGTCAAGTGAGGGAAGCGGCAGAGGTGAAGCTCAAAGTGAGGACCATTGCCCGCCCAAGGGACCCGTAGCCATTCTCAGCAGCAAGGTTCCAAGCTCCTTCAATAACGAGAACAGTGGAGTTCATCAGGAGAGCTGGCATGGCAGGCTCCTCCAGGAGAACCAACAGCTATTGGATTCGATTTGCTAGTATTTTTAAAATTAAATATATTGGTACATTTTAGGTATATATAATGATCACATTCATCATAGGGAATTTGTACTTCTATTTGATGGATCTTGATTTTTTTCCATCCTCTACCTTTCCTTCAACTCCTCTTCCTCTTGTTATTTATAAAAGCTTTGTTTCCAATTTTTCCTTCTTTTCTCATGTTTTTCTGTTTTCTTCCTTCCTTTCTGCCTCTCCCACTCCCTAGCTCCCATTCCCATTTGAGCACTTTTTTCCTATTTCACAATATCTATTATACATTCTGGTCCTTATTTACATTTTCAGCTTCTCACATCAGAGAAACTAGGCAGTATTTAAGCATGTGCATCCAATTTATTTCACATAATAGTATGGTCTTGAGGTGTATCAATTTACCTCTAAATGTCTCAAGATTATCCTTCTTTATGGCTATTACTCCATTGTATAAAAGAACATATTTTTTTTATCCATTCATGTATTAATGGACATTTGGGTTGTTTCCAAGATTTAGCCATCACAAACTGTGCTTCTGTAAACATGGGTGTGCATATATTGCTGCAGTATGATGCTTTTAATTCTTTTGGGAAGATCCCAGGAGGGGAATTTCTGGGTCAAATGGAACCTCTAGTTTTAGTTTTTTAACGAATCTCACACTGATTTCCATAATGTTTGTACCAGTCTACACTCTCACCAACAGTGGAGAAGGGTTCCTTTTTCCCCACAACTCTGCCAGCATTTGTTACTGGTTGATTTCTTGATAGCCATTCATTCTGGAGCTAGAGTGTTAGCATTGTTTTAATTTACATCTCTTGAATGACCAGTGATGTTAAACATTTTTTTTCATATATTCATTTGCCATTTCTACTTCATTTGAGAAGTGTCTACTCATTTCAGATGGCCATTTTTGTATTAGTTCTTTAAATTTGGGGGGAGGGGTCCTCATTTCCATAGTTCTATACTCTAGGTAGTAGTTCTTTGTCTTAGGAACAGCTGGCAAAATTTTTTCCCATCGTGTGGGTTTTTTCTTCACTCTGTTGGTGGTTTCTCTTGCTGTAAGAAACTTTATTATTATTATTATTGGGGTTTTTTTTAGACAGGGTCTCACAATGCAGTTCAGGCTGACCTTCAACTCACTTTGTAGCCCAGGCTGGCCTTGAACTTGCAGCAATCCTCCTGCCTCAGCCTCCCAAATGCTGGGACAAGTGTATGCCACCCATGCCTAGCTACAAAAGCTCTTCAATAAGATGATATCCCAGTTGTTGATTCTTTGTGATAATTCCTGTGCACTTGGGGTTTTGTTTATAAAGTTTTGGTCTACACTAATGTCTTTAAGAGTTCTACCAACTCTATCTGCCAGCAGATTTAGTGTTTCTGTTTTAATATTTAGATCTTTGATTCATTTCAATTTTAGTTTAGTGCATGGTGAACGATATGGGTGTAGTCTTAGTCTTCAGCATATGGAAAGTCAGTTTTTCCAGCACCATTTCTTAAAGAGCCTATCCCTCTTCCAGTGAAGGTGTTTGGCTCCTTTGTCAAAGATAAGGTTGGTGAGTGTGTTTGGAGTTGTTCCTGCATCTTCTAATCTGTCCCACTGATGCTTGGGTTAGTTTTTTGCCAGTACTATGCTGTTTTTATCACAGTAGCTTTGTAGTAGAGTTACAAATCAGGGATTGTGATGTCCCCATGCTTTGCCTTTGTTGCCCAGAATTGCCTTTGCTATTCTATGTCTCTTCTGGTTGCAAATGAACTTTAGGATTGCTTTCTTTAATTCTGTGAGGTATGGTATTGATAATTTGATTGAGATTGTATTAAATCTGTATAACAATTTTGGGAGCATGGTGATTTTCACTAGATTGGTTCTTCCTTCCCAAGAACAAGGGATATCTATTTTTTAATATCCTCTTCAATCTTCTTTTTCAGAGTACTGCAGTTTCAGAGCTTTTTACTTTCTTCATTAGATTGATTTTATTAGGTATTACATTTTTTGGATGCTATTCTCAAATGTGTTGTTTCCTTAATTTTTTTTCTCAGGGAGTTTGGTATTCATGTATAGAAAGACTATCTATTTTTGAGTGTTGACTTTGTATCCAGCTATGTTACTGAACTTGGTTATTAAATCTAGAAGTCTTTTGGTGGAGTTTTTGGGGTCTTCTACGTAGAGCATCATATTATTCACAAATAATGATAATTTAACTTCTTCATTTCCTCTCCTTATTCCTTTTATTTCTTTCTCTTGTCTAATTGCTCTCGCTAATGTTTTCAGAACTATATTGAATAAGAGTGGTGATAGTGGACATCCTTGCATTGTTCCTCATTTTAGAGCAAAAGCTTTCACTTTTTGTCTATTTAGTATGATGTTGGCTTGTCATAGATGGCCTTTATCAGATTGAGATAAAGACCATCTATTCCAATTTTTGGTAGGGTTTTTATCATGAATGGGTGTTGAACCTTGTCAAACACTTTTTCTGCAACTATTGAGATGATCATATGATTTTTGTCCTTGGCTCTGTTAATATAGTGTATTACATTTATTGATTTGCATATGTTGAATCATCCCTGCATCCCTGGGATGAATCCTACTTGGTCATGGTGTAGAATCTTCTTGATAGTTTGCTGCATTTTGTTTGTCAGTATTTTATTGGGGATTTTTCTATCTATGTTCATTAGGGAGATTGGTCTGTAGTTCTCTTTTTGGGTGGATCCTTCTCTGGTTTTGGTATCAGAGTAATGCTCGCTTTCAGGAATAAATTTGGGAGTATTGCTTTGCTTTCAATTTCCTTAAAGAGTTTGAGAAGTAGTAGCATTAAATCTCTAAACTTTTTTTTGTAGAATTCAGCAGTGAATTTGTCAGGACCTGAGTTTTTCTTTGTTGGTACAGTTTTAATTACATTTTTAATTTCATTGACTCATACTGGTTTATTTAGAATTTTTATATTTTTTTGATTCATGTGTCTAAGGATCTGTCCATTTCTTCTGAATTTTATATCTACAGATTCTCAAAGTAGGTATTGATGTTTTTTTGGTGGCTCAGTGGCATAGCACCTGCCTGGCAATAGCAAAGCCCTGAGTTAGATTCCTGGTACTAAAAATGAAAAAAAAAAAAAAAAAGATCCTACCTCTTCACTTTATTGGGGATGAGAAGTTAAAGTGAATAAAGTTCACTTTATTTGGGATGGGCCTACTCAGTCCAGCCCCTGGTCCTTAGGCACTGGCTTATAGTATTTTTTATGACCCTTAGGCAGTCTCAGTCTTGGTACAGCAGGTTAGAAAAATTATGTCACTGTGGCTAAAGTGGTGCAATCAGCAGTAACAGTAGCATCAAACACAGCCTAGAAAATGACACACTGAGGTAACTATTAATTTGCCACCTTTAACCATATAAAGTACATTTGTGGTTACATAACAAAATCTAAAAAGAACCAGAAAATTGCATGTAGTAAATAAGTCCCCAATATAGTGATTTTTACACTTATGGGACAAAATTTAAAAAGGGTTAGGGGAAAAAATAGAGAAATACAGTTAGGGAAGGAGATTAGAAGCAAAGCTGGAGGACTAAAGAAGGTCACACAAGCTTTAAGTAACTTGACAAAGACAGGAGGGAAAAAGAAGGAAATAAAAACAAGAACAAAACAGAACAACAAACCTAGAAACCACGTTCATACTTATAAAAATAGGAATAAGAAGAAAATACAACACAAAATAAAAAACCAAGGAAAGAGAGAAAGAAAATAAGAAAAAAAAAGTCCACTTCAAGGTGTGTCTTTGCTGTCACTGGTAGACAGCTTGGACAGACAGGGTCCAGATCCAAGTTGATTCCAGCAATCCCGTTATAGCTTTATGGCAGTGTTGGATAATCTCAGCAAAGCTGTACCATTAGTTGCACTGAAATTCAGGATGGTTTTTGGCCATGATGCTGGAACCAGACCTGCTTAGCCTGTAGCAATCTGTGTGCTCCCTCTGGCTTGAACTTGGCGCCCTGACTTCTTGCTGACTTGAATTTGGCTCTCTTACCTGAAACTGGGAGCTGCTAGATGGGGCCAGCAGTTGCTCTGTGTTCTGAGCTCAGCTGGCCCCTCACCAAGATGGCTCCTCGACAATTGCTCTCTCCTGGGGAATATCTGAACCTGAATAACTCACCAGCCACTGCAGTCCATTGTTCTGTTCCACTGGCGTGTTTTGACATAGAAGCCTCTGTGATAGCCAGTAGTCACCATGAATCTCCAGGTTTGAGCCACCCTCCCATGCAGTGAGTCCAGGCTCAGGCAGTGCTACTTGCCACCTCCTCCTTCTTCACTGAGGTCTTCTGTCTTTGCTCTCCCCATTGCTTCAATTCTTGGCTCAGAACCTTCCTAATTCTCCTCCCTCCTTCTTCCTCTTCACATGGCTATATTCTAGTGTCTGGATTATAGCAATACACCAAGTCCTGGACAGGCTCTCTGATGCTCATCACTCAGCCATCTTCCTGGAAGTTGATTTGCTGGTATTTTGTTGAAAATTTTTGTGTCTGTTTGTCAAGGATACTGGCCTATAGCTTTTTTGCTGTTGTTATGTCCTTATCTGTTTTTTCTAAACTAGCCTCAGAGAACGTGTTTGTAAGAATTCTTCCCCACTTTTTGGAGCAACATGAAGAGAATTGGTATTAGTTCTTTAAATGTTTGGTAGAATTCAGCAGTGAACCCATCTGATCCTGAACTTTACTGGGAGGACTTTTGTTATTGATTCTCATTACTCATTATTGATTTGTTTAGTTTCCTCTTTCTTAATGATCAGTCTTGGTAAGTTGTATGTATCTAGGAATTTGCCCATTGTTTCTAGGTTATCAAATTTTTTAGCAGTTGTTCACAATAATTTCTAATGATCACCCTTTTCATTTTTTATTTTATTGGAGTCTTTTCTTAGGTTAGGTAAGGGTTTATCTACTTTGATTGTTTTTTCAAGGAACAACTTTGTTCTATTGATCTTGTTTTTACAGTTTCCATTTCAGTTATTTCTGCTTTCATATTTATTGTCTTTTTCCTTCTACTAATTTTGTGTTTGGTTTGTTCTATTTTTCTGATTCCTTGAGATGATGGAATAGGTTGGTTATTTGAAATCTTTGTACCTTTTTGATGTGGTTATTGCCTGCCATAAATTTCTTAGTATTGCACTTGTTGAATCCTATAGGTTCTAGAATGCTGTTTCTTTGAAGAAATTCTTAAACTTCCATCTTGAACTATTCCTTAATCTATTGGTTATTCAAAGTAAATTAATTTTTATGTATTTTTATGGTTTCCAAAGGTTCTTTTTGTTGCTGTTGACTTCTAATTTTATTACATTGTGTTCAGAAAAGATAATATACCTTCAACTTTTAAAAAATTGTTGACACTTATTTGTGGGTGACCAGGTGATCTAACCTGGAGAATGTTCCATACCCTGATGAGAAAAATTGTGTACTCTATAGTTATTGGATGAAAAATTCTATTGGTGTCTGTTGGGTCCATTTGGTGTAGCATGAAGTTCAGTGCTGCAATTTCTTTGTTAACTTTCTATATGAGATATGTCTGTTACTGAAAGTGGGGTGTTAAAGCCACTATTATTGTATTGGAGTCTATCTCTTCCTTTAAGTCTATTAGTATTTGCTTTACATATTCGAGTGCTTCAATATGGGTTCATACTTTAGAATTATTTCTTTTTGAATTGACCCCTGTATCATTATATAAAGATGCTTTTGATATAGTCTATTTGACATCAAATAGATTTTACTTTTTTTAGTTTATTAATTTTATTTAATTTTGACTTTACTGCTTTTGATGGGGTCTATTTTATCTAAGTATGGGTATCCTGCCTTTTTAAAAATTATTTTTATTTATTTATGTTTTGTGCGGTACCAGGGATGGAACTCAGGACCTTGTACTTGCCAGGCACCACTGCTCATTCCACTGAGCTATTTCCCCAGCCCCTATCCTGTCTTCTTTAAAATTCCATTACATGAAAAGTTTTATTGCATCTCTTTAATTTCAGTCTATGTATGTACTTAAAAGCAAAGTGACTTTCTTGTAAGAAACATAAAATTGGGATTTCTTCTTTTTTAAAAAATCCAGTTGGAATGAATCCCTCTTTTAATTGGAGAATCTAATTCATTTACATTGCAGGTAATTATTGACAGATAAGTTCTTAACTATAGCTATTATATAATAGCTACAATTGTCTTTGTTTAGTTCTTTCTCTCTTATAGTTCTTGTCGTTAACTGATTTTCCCTAGTAGTGTATTTTGATTCTTTGGGTCTTTTTGTTTATTACAGATTTTTGCTTTGTATTTACCATGAAGCTTATAGAAAAACATCTTTTGACTCCAAGAACTATTCCAAAACACTAATTTGGAATAACAGCAAGTTAATATGATTATATAGATAAGAACAGAAACAAAAAAGACAAGATATATCACTAATAAGACATTTCTGTACTCGTACCCTATCTATCCTCCCAACATTTTGAATTTTTGATATCTCATTCTATATCTCACATCAACATAGTTATTGTTTTTAGTCTTCATGCTAAAGATATGAATGGTTTATGTACCAGGCTTAAAATATGAGAACAGGCTGCACTTGTTTACAAAATTACTCTTCCCGGTGAATTTTATACTGTCGCATGTCTTCTTCTTACTCATTAATGGCTCTTTTAGTTTGAAGAACATTCTTTAGCTTTTTCTTTTTTTCCTCTTTTCTTTCATTCTTCTACCTTTCCCTTCACCCCCCACCCCCCGTCAATTTCATTTTTTTGGAAACAGAGTCTCGCTATACAGTTCAAGCTGGCCTTCAACTAACGATGTAGCCTAGGCTGGCCTGGAACTCACACTGATCTTCCTGCCTCAGCCTCCTGAGTGCTGAGATGACAGATGTGTGCCACCACACCCAGCTTAGCATTTCTTGTAGAACAGTTCTAGTGGAGACAGTCTCTTAACTTTTGTCTGTGACTGTCTTCATTTTCCTCATCTCTAAAGGATAGCTTTGCTTAAAAATCATGTATCACTCTATCCTGGCCTGCTGTGAAGTCCGCTGACAGATGTTAGAGTATCTCTGTTTTCATTTCTCTTAACCCCTAAGAATCACTTTATCATTCCTCCTTGAGAATTTGACTATATTTTGGTGCAGATTTGGTTAAATTTGATACCTTCGGCCTTCCTTTACCTGGATATTTGTATCTTTCTCAAGGTTTAAGAAGTTTTCTATTAATATTTCTTTGAATAAACTGTCTACCCCTTTGGTTTCCTCAAATCCTTCTTATATTCAAGTGTTGTAATGACCTGAAACTTTACACTTTTAACAGTGTCCCAAATTTCCTGTAAGCTTTATTCTTCACTTTATTTTTTCTCCAAATGTATATGTGTATCTTCAATAACCTGTCTTTGAGTTCAGAAATTCTTAGGTTTGACTTATCCTATTGGTGCCTTCTATTGTGTTTTAAATTTTGTTGAATTGAGTTTTTAAAATTGCTTCCATCTCTGTTGTTTTTCTGTTGGAATATTGAAGTGTTTCTGTTTTCCTCAAGCTCACTGCATTTTCTTAAAATATATTTAAAATTCCCTGAGATTTTTCCCATACTGATTACTTCTATTCCAATTTATGGCACCTTACTGAGTTCACAGGTTCCTGAAAATTCCTCATGCTTGTTGGTGAGTGTCTTCATTTGGGCATTGAAGGATCAGGCATATGTTCCAGTCTGTCATCTGGCTTTGTTTGTTCCTCTCTTTCCAGAAATTCTAAGCCACCTGCTTAGTTTCTGAGCCTATAGTCACTATTTCAGCACTAGATGGTCACTTATACTATTTCATCACTGGATGGTGACCACGTCCAGATTTGTAGGGCATTTGTTATGGGTGTCATGGTTTCACTACTAGAGGACTGTCTCACTTTCCTGTTGCTGGGACAAATACTTGATACCCACAACTTAAAGGTTCATTTTGGCTGTTTTCAGAGGATTCAGTTCATGGTTAGCTGGATCAAAGGCAGAAATGGCATAGTGAAAGAACATGGCACAGGACAGGTGCTCATCACAGGGCAGCCAGGAAGCAGAGACAGAAGGGAACTGCTTATATAAGAACACAGCCTTCCAGGTCACACCTCTAGTGACCTGCCTCTGTTGACCAGCCCCCAACCCTGAATGTGAGGCTTCTGGGGAACACTTTAGACCTAAACTGTAACAGGCCATCTATGTTCAGGTTTGCCCCACATACACTCCTGGCATGCTCTTCAAGGGACCCGGGAGAGTACAGTCATCTGTCCCTGCAGGCCTCTTCTACAGCTACAGTAGGCCCACAAGCCTTGTCTACCATTTCTGGTCTGCAGTCAGGTACTGTAGGATTCTGCTTGGTTTTAGGCAGGGTCATCACAGGGTGATCAGTCCCAGATTCATCACAGCTGTGGCCATAATGGTTCCAACCTTTTTAAGACCCTAAGCCAGGGATGACAAACCTTTTAGGGCTTTCAATGATACAAACAGCCCACTGTGAAACGCATGCCATACATTTGCCACCACTGCCCTATGTCTATCACCTGCCAGGACAAGCACAACACTGTGATAGGTCCAATGCTCACACTGCTATGTCTATGGGCTGCCTACTGCTGAGGTGGAATGCTGGACTTGGACTTGCGGCCCAAGAACCCTGTAACTAGCCACAGGTGATGCTAGCTGGAATATAAATGCAAAAGTTGGGGCTGTGTGTCTTCTCCAGCACTCGGCTGTTTCTGCGGCCCAATCCACAGTTAGGTCTTGGAATGGGGGCCACTAAGACCTGTCCCGTGTTATATTTCACTATCCCAGTATTCAATTTCAGAAAGAAGTCTTGTGCTTATTAAGGTAGTCCTTTGGCCACCCAGGCTGGTACTATGGTGGGCTGTGCCTGAGTCTCACAGGCACAGGGACCCAGGAAGTCTCAGGGGTACACTGAGACCCATCAAGAAACTCGTAGTGATGCAGGCCAAGGGCAAGTCCAGATCCCTATCTGTGAGCACTGGCCTAGTAATAGCTGTGCTGAGTGGGGAACAGGTGGTAGACATAGGCCCTTTCGCAATTATGCGTGGTGCCAACTGTATCTGATGCTAACTAAGCATAAGCAAAGTAGTTTAATTCTTAAAGCCATAGAATTCTATGCAGTCTTTGGAGGATCCAGTTTAGGGCTGGAAATGATGTAGCTGAAGCTTTTAGTTTTTCTCGGGCACGTATCTCTGTTTGATGCCCAGGCCAGTCTAGAGGCTCCATCTGTGAGCTCTGGCCTATGCACGGAGATTTCAATTTCTTTTGGATGCTGGGTCTCATTATAGTGGGCCTGGCACAGAGCCCCAGGACAAAGCTCTGTTCTTTGCTCCCCAGCAGAGGGGAGTCTTAGTCCCAGCTATGCCAACAAGAGTTAGAGAAAAGTGGTGGAGACTGACAGACACCTGTCCTAACACAGTGACTGTCTGTAGGTAATGGTGCCCTGTTCTGGCTTTCACTGTGGCAGGCCTGGTACTGGGCTTCAAGTCTAAGGCCTGGCCTTAATTCTCTCTCCCTCTCCCTCGAAGCTAGTTTTGCTTAAGAGTTGGAGGAGGGGTAGCAGAGGCACCTCCATCCTTTCTACCCTCTTCAATGACTTTGTTACAGTAAAAGCAGAAACTGGTCTCTCACCTGATTTCTTTAGCTCCCATGAAGGCAGTTTGGTGAGTGAACAGTTGTTTAACTTGGTGTCTGTCGACAGATCATCATAGGATCTACTCAGCCACTATCTTGTCCCCTCCTTACTTTTATTTTTAAAAGGATAAGAAATCATAATAGGCTTTACTAGCTTCCTAGGAAGGGGTAAATAGTCATCTGGAAGTTGAGACAATTAATTCATTTTACCCTGGGGTGAGTGCTGATACCTATAGGAATGTTTGGCTTTTTTTTGCCAGTTGTTTCAGAAAAGTGGTTTAGAAAAATAATTTTTTTCTAATTATTTAATTTTTTAATTCTAATTTTTTTCCTAATAATTTTAATCTAATAATTTTCTAATAATTTTGCCAGGGATATAGTTCAGTGGCACAGTGCCTGCCTGGCAAGCACAAGGTCATGAATTCAATTCCTGGTACCAAAAAAAAAAATTTCTTCTCATCTCCATAAAGCTAAGGATAAAACCAACTTCATTAAAGTAATTCCTAGCACATATTAGAACTTCAATAAATACATATCAAATTATTCTTTTAAAAAGTACAAAAATTCCTCAATTCCCTTAAGGGAACTAAAAAACAGGTGCATCAGAAAGTATAAAATTGATCACTATTCCTACAACCTTTAAAAAAGACCTAATAAAAGTTATCCATAAAAAGATATAAAACACTGAAAGTCTAAGGATTTCTGGGTATGTCTACAGTGGACAGTGAAAGAGAAGGTTCCTCAAACCTCTGGGAATGTAGAATTCACTGCTCTAAGTCTTTGTCTCTTCATAAACAAATTGAGATAATTCATTGTTTATACAGAACTGCAAAGCTACATATTTGGAAAATTAAAAGACTAGAGGCATATAAATGTTGAATATATATTATCAAATTGTACAAAGGGGTGTTATGTATCTAGTGATTCATGTATACTCACAGCCTATCCTGACTTTTCCTCAGAAATCTCGTATTATCAAATTCTTGTTTAGCCTCAACAGAAATATAGTAAAAACACAGCTAGTGGTAGTAAAATAAAAAGAAAAGGCTTTCATGCTTCAGCCAGTAAATGATTTTTGGGCCTATTTATGTTACAATCAGTTGATTTATGACTTTTCCTAGACAAAGATCAGGGGTCCTAATTACGGAGGAATTCAGCAGAAACTATTACGCTCCCACAGAGCACGGACAGGTAGTAAGTGTCCAGCTCTCTAACGTGTAATGACATATTTAACCTAGTATTTGCTATTCTTTGTGTGAGTAAAAAAAACTTTCTTGCACTAATCTCATTGCTTAAGTCATACCTCGTGTACTACCTAAAGAAAGAAGGCCATTTAAGATTATTTTTTAATTTAGTAAAATAGTTTAAAAAATTTCACCATTGTATTGTGTTAAACCCATACACAAGTTAATCATAAGGGGAACCACGTTTAAGAATCCAAGAAATCCAGCAAGAAAAGCACAGAGACACAAACCATTCACCAGTGACAAAGGAGTCGGCAAACTGTTGGAAAACAGAGCGCTTGTAATAATGGAAAAAAAGGACAGAATTTTGTAACCAATCACTTATTTTCTTTTAAAAACACATAACCACGTTAACTTTTTGCTTTATACAATCATCTAGAAACTATAAAACAGTACCACATTGTGCATTTAACCTACTTATCAAGAAGGGAACTCCACATGTCATAATACTACCCATATTAGAAGGGAAGAGGAGACAGCTAATAGCATAGTCACAGATACAACATGAGTCCAAGCAAGCATCGATTCTTTGACGTCACCTTTTCCATTTACCCGAGTGGAGAGTAAGAAAGAAAGCAAGGGAGAAAAAAGAGGGAAAGAAAGAAGCACCCACAGGGGACTAATCACAATCCATAGTTAATTTTGACAACTATATTTCAGGATTTCATAGAATAGTATCATTTGACCAACACAGTGAGGAAGAGGCAGGGTGTGAGAAAGAAACACAAGCACAGGGACAGTTTAAAAATAAAAATACATTTTTCACCCTATTTCCCTCCTAAATACTCTTCGATGATACAAACATCTGTGCTAACACAGAACATGGCAGGAAATTAATCTTCACAATGTAATAAATCTTTAAGAGGTTTGTTCTTTTTGCAACTGAAATGTGAGTGGCTTACAATTTTACTTTACACTTCAAAACAATGTCATGAATCATTACTCTTCAGGGATTTCTTACACTCTTTCTCCCTATTTCTGTCATGCTGGTGTGGCTATGGACAAACAGGAAAGTGTAGGGAGGGGCTTCAAAGGTAATGATCAAGGGACAGCGAGATGGAATCCTTGCTCTTTATAAAGTCCACATCTTTCTAGTAGTACTGCAATCTGTCCTAGTATGTGTAGTACTTCTAGAGCAAAGGGGATATAGTGGAAGTTTAGTCACATAACCGGTTTGAAGGTATACAAGATACGACTGTGTAATTAACAGACATACTGAATCCAAGGCAAACAATAGGTTGTTTGATTGTCCTTAGGTTGGTGGCACCGTACCAAAAAAGAAAAAACTAAAGGTAGGATTGATTTAATGATAAAATAAACTATAGGTCTGCTATGAAGCAACATAGTTCAGTTAAAAATTAGTATAATGATGCTCCTCTTTTCAGGGGAAACTCATTTTGTCCCTTTCACTTCCTCTTCCACCAGGAAATAAGAAAACATATTCTAGAAAGTTGCTTCTGAGGGCAACTCAGTGTGTTTTGATAATTCATGCAAGAAAAGCATCATGAGCCGTATCAAGCAGCAGGCCTTTCTTCATCCCAGGCAAAATTCTCCCACTGATTCACTTAAGCTTTTCCAAATTTAGTGAGATTTTACTTTTTCATTTGGTGAGTAGAGTGAGATTAATGCTGGTTAGTTTGTTGATTTGTAACACCAAAAAGCATACATTTCTTATGCTATAATATAATGAGCTCTACTGCTAATTACCAAGAGTAACATTGTATAGATTTGTAATGTACCATCATTGGGAGATTTTAAAATTTAGTATTGACTGATATTACACACACACACATATACATACACACACATATGTGTGTATATACATATATATGTATATATACATATATGTGTGTGTGTGTGTATGTGTGTGTGTGTGTGTGTGTGTGTGTGTGTGTGTGTGTGTATATATATATATTTAACTTTCCTTAACTAATAACAAGCAAAATAATTATTTTAAACCAATCAGGTAAGAAATGAACTAAGGTGATGAAAGTGGTTTATTCTCTATCTAACTTTTCCCAAAGTTTGACCAGAACTACTCTCACAGATCACTACAGACCTTCTGCAATGATCCTGGCTTCTTCTTTGATAAAAGTACAGTGATTTCTGTACAAGAGAGAGCCATAGATTCAATAAGATTATTTTTTAATCTAAGAAGCTATGTTAATTTTAAAAATTGAAATACATTCTACAACAAATACTTATTTTTTGAGTTAGGGAAATTTTTTGCAAACAGTTACAAGAGCAACACCCTGAAATCTGTTTACCAAGTTAGTGTAATCACTTCAGAGAACTCAACATTTTTAAATAAAATAATACTACAGATATGGTAATTTTCTAAATTATTTTCCTTAGAATAAGAAATTTTTTGAGTCACTGCTTAGAAAATTGCATTTGTGAATAAAGAACTGTTTCCTGAATAATGTAAAGTAATGGGGAAAATGATAGGAAAATAAAGGCAGCTCTTCCCGGCAACATAATAACCACTGATAGATGGGGAGTCTTCAGGTTCACATGCCTTCCTAATGACTTGCTTCTGCGGCCAAGGTCCAGCATCTTCTTGCTCCTCTCTATTAGCTCCAAAATTATCTTACTGCTCTCCAAGTAAATGTCTTGTTAGCGTGCTACTTGTATGACCCACTACTAAGTTATTTTTTTCTATTCTTACTTTGACTTGGTTTATCTATTCAGAAATGAACTCCTTTTCTAGTTGTTTAACTTGGGTTAATCATTGTGAAAAGATATCATGTATCAATAAATTACTTATAGCTCTGTGGTACAGTACCTGCCTGGCAATTTTGAGACCCTGAGTTCCATTCCTGGTACCAAAAAAAAAAAAAAATTACTTCTAGTAAGAAGTCAGTTAAAACAGAAATCTCACCTTTCAATACCGGGAGTAATGGACCCTAAAAGCCTGACCTCTCTTTCATTAAGGGTTCACGCAAGTTATTGCTGAGGTACTGGCATTCCTCTCACACCACTGCTTCTGAATCTGAAGTTAGACAGTTCCCCTACACAGTGCAATGGTTAAGTGCTGGAAAAAAAGCTGCATGTGGGTTTTCAGCTTCTTCCTAGAGAAAAAATGACCATTTATAACCTAATTAATGACTTAATCTTTGATTATATCATTCTTTGTGTATGACATGAACTTTATCTAATTCTTTGTAATGGTAGAGGCAGCCTTAAATATACACACTCTTTTGTGCATAGCAAATAAATCACTCTTCTTTGTCTTCTAATTTCTCTATGTATAGTAATGCTTTTAATACTATCATAAAATAAAAAATGAATTTGTACTTTTTTGTTAACTGATATTAAAACTGAGTGCTTTTCAAATAGAAAGAAAACTAGAATTTCTAAACCCAAAATGAGATGAAATGTTTATCTTTGGTTAGAGTGTAAAATGACTGTCATACTAACCTCTTAAGAGTTCTTTTAAGAGTATTAGTGTACATGAGTTTCCAGTAAAATTTTAGGTAGGAGATAGCATTCACAACTGCTAAGGCATGTAAAATTGAGAAGTGAAAAATGCACATTTTGAAGGAAAGAACTTAAGTAAATACTTGTCTCCCAAACTTTCTTGATGAGCAAAAACCCTCTTTTCTCTTTATGTAAAGCTGTATGTTTAAACACATAGTTGAGTATCTGTCACAGAAAGTGGAAATTTACATGTCATATTTTTTAGTAGACTATGCCAACAGCACAAACATATCAGAAAAATAATACATTCTATCATAGTATTATCTGTGAAAAAATAATACTGACTAGGGCCTAGAATCCTAATAGAGTAAGACCAACCTGGTCATAGGATACACTGATGTAAAAATATTGGAGTTGAAATACAAGAAATTAACTGTAAAATTACGAGTGTGGGTGTAAGTGATCATATAGATTTGCTAAGAGAATGAAACGGACAACTCAACTGGCTTTGGATATGCATTAGTACTACCAATTTTATTTGTATAAGAAATAGTTGATCACTGATCATTCTCTATATACTCACTAATAATTCGTGCTGTTGCTTGACAGACCAGTGATATCTTCCCCATGTATTAAAGTACAAAAAATAGAACAGTTGTGGGGGGAATTCTAAGTAGAAATAGTGCAACCTTTAATCTACAAAGGGACACTATATTGTTACCACTGGTTATTATAAGATTTCAATTTATTTAAAGTTTAAAAAAAACAAACGTTTCCTCTTTAGTTTTGGGACAAGGAACATGCTTGGCAAAACACAAAAAAGCAATAGGAGCCATAAAGTTGTATCATTTTTCAGGAAAAAAGTAATCTTGATTCAGAAAGAAAACATACTTTGGAAGTTTACAGACTAAAGAAGAAAGAAACTCCTTTTCAAAAGAAACTATGCGTCAGTTAATTGGCACAAGTTTGGCATTAAAAGCAACTTTAATACAATTTACTAGAATTATGATAGGGATCAATAAAATATGATATGTAGGGAAGAGCTGAGTGCGAAAATAGTGAATGGGCAATTAACTACATATTTTTAAGACAACATAAATATCAATAGCTGCTCTCTAATTTGATCCTTTGTCTAAAACTAAGCCTTTGGAATTGCCATCTGAGGCTTGGGGGTTTAAAACTTTACTTTTTCCTGGTATTTATATTAGCTTTTCATATTAATTTTATATTAACTCTGTTAAATAATTTTTTTTTAACCCAATGCCTTATGCAGGCCAGCAAGTGCTCTATCTCTGAATTATATTGCCAGTCCTAAAACACTAAACTTAATCTGAATCCTATTCAGGAAAATAAAATGCTTTATGGTTTTCTGGTGAATCAAGGGAATTTAGGAAGGGAATAAACAAGACAGAAATAAAATGGTCATTGAACATAGACCATTTGAAATCCTAACTTTCTGAGAAATATATTTCCTACATATAACCGGATTTGGATCCCCCCAAATTTAAAAGCAGGTGTCTATTATGAGATAGCATGAAATTCAATGTTCGTCTTTTCAAACTGTTCAGAAAAATGGTTGCCGAGGTCTTTTGTGTCAATGCAATATGAAGGACGAAAGATAATTTGTTCTGTGTGCTCAAAAATATGGTTTCCTCACAAAGAACTTTCAATTCAATCAAATTCTGGCTAAAGGGATGAGACCAGAGGAAAAAAACTAGTAACATTGTGAAAAGCCTCTGAAGTAGCTCTGTCTTCCAATTCAGAGCTGGCGAAGATTACACTACAGTTACTCTACATGTAGCATAATAAGACCTAACTTCAGTTGCTATGGTTGGAATATGGGCAAATGTATTCTGATGTCTGTTGAGGGAAAAAAAAGTATCAGAATCCCTTATGTAAATTTCAACCAGTGGTAAGGAAATGTGTGGGATGCCTTGCTATGGGAGAGAGGCTCAGGATTCTAAAGCAGCAGCAACTTAAAATTTAGTAATAAAACTTTGGCTTAAAATTAAAAACAAAGCAAAGAAAAAGTCAAACTGGTGCAAGTCGTCTCCTGAAAGAGGTATGTGGGACTGACTCTCACAAATGTCATCCAATATTAGTTTCCCCTGTCTTCTTTCAACTGTTATCACCTTCATTGCACAGGAGTTATATCATTCTTTTATGATTAAGTTTCATAAATAATGAGAAAACTTTATGTAACAAATACATCATATTTCCCTCCCACCCAACAACCCTCCCCAAAATAAGAAAAGTTACATCAAATTAAAAAGTAGCTTCATGAATGAAGGTACTGCTGTAAGTTGCACTTTTCCTGCAAGTGCGGCCAGTGCCTTTGCGCTAGGTATGAAGGAAAGGAAAAAATTCTCCACATAAACTGACAAAAATTTAAAAATCAATGTCCGGTTTTAACCAGTCAAAACCGGGCCAAACGGAAGCCGAGACATCTCGGTACTGTCCCATCAGAGGGTCTTTGCAATGCCTGTTCTTCATCCTGATAGGTATCTGTGTCCTTGTGATTGTGAACAATCCATAGATACTATGTTTTTGTCCTTAAAATGTCCTCTGATTGGCAAAATGATGTAATATTTGTTTTAAAAATATAAAATTAAAATTAAACCAGAAGAAAAGAAAAGAAACACAGTGAGCTTGTTTGGAGTCCATAGGATCCGATCTGGAAGAGCTCGGAAAATGTGTTAAATGTTTTCTCCTGTTTTCAGCTGGAAAAAGGTACTAGAGGTTGCGTTGGTCAAGGAAAGAATTGTAGAGTAGGAAAACCAAGGATATGAATCTAGACTTCAGAGAATTCAAGTGTTAGCTTCATCATCTGTGTCTTCTATCAATACCTTAGTGTCACGAGCCTTGGATCTAGAGGAAGAAAGAGGAAAAAAAAAACTTTAGTCTGTCACTAAAATACAAACACATTCATTGTATTAGGCACATTTCCAATCTTACCATTAAACAGACATCCTAAACAGGCACTATCTACTACACCAGATGAACTATTCCTGGAATTTCATATTCAATTCCCAGGCATTACTGGAAAGACACTAAAAGGAGGGTAACAGGTCATTTTCAATAGAGAAAGTAGTAAATTGGAATAAGAAGATCTAGTTTTCAATATTGATCTTGATTTATAATATATATTCTTAGCCTCTTTTAAGTGCCTGCTTCCACCTCTGCAAAGAAGGAATAATAATATTTATTCCACTTAATATGCCTTTCACCTCATGGAGAGACTGAGTGTGCACATCAAGTGAGAAAATGGATAATAAAAAAATCAGTAAGGCATTAAAAAATACAAGGAATTATGACAAGAATGAGAGAAACAATGCCATTTGATGTATGCCTGAAAAACTAGGTGAGTTAGCCATGAGAAGATAAAATCTAAGGAGAGGCATATCTTCTTACAGCTGGCAAAACGTGATGCACAACCAGGTGTGGTGGCACACGCCTGTAACCCCAGTACTCGAAAGGCTGAGGCAGGACTGCCATGAGTTTGAGACCAGCTTGGGCTACATGAGTTCAAGGCCAGCCTGAACTATACAGGAAGACCATCTCAAAAACAACAATAAACAAACAGACAAACAAAGGGGTGATGCAGAAGAGGGAGGAGACTTATTCTAAGATATGTGAGAGAACCCAATGATTAAATTGATTAGTTTAATCATAATGAAGCATAATGCATCTCAACATTATTTACTGCTTTCACTATTCAACAATAAAGCCAGGTACTTCATATAGTTGTAAATTTCATTATCACTGTTGTCAGTCAGAACAAAATGACCATCTACTCAGGGTGCTGTGCAGGAAACTGAATGAAAAACGGAATTAGGTAACATTAAAATAGTCTGCAATGCATGGGACTCAAGGGCAAAAGAACTATTTGAAGAAACAGGAGTTATCACTCTTACTTGACATGGGAAAAGTGACCTTGAAAAAGGTTAAGGATATGCTAAATGCTGCATGAGTCATAAAGTCAGAACTCAACTCAGATATTATTTTAGATTCCCTGTACTCTGCATTGCACATAACCTGTCCCATTCTAAATGTCCTCCTCTGGTTGAAATCTAGTTTGCCAGTGCTTTTCCACCAAACACCTGAAATCAAAAATAATCTACCACCAAACAGCCTATTTCTGAAACAGAAATAATGTATGTTTTGACTGCCCTCTGCTGGTAGCAACAAGGATTAGATTTTCAATCAGCAACTCAAGACCACAGACTACACACACCCCAGCCCCAGCCTCCTGTGGCATTTGTCTTGCTGGCTTCCTTGGTCTCACAGCACCACACTCCCCTCTTTCTCCTCCCTCCTTCCCTGCCTGCTGGCTGCCTGCTTGGCACCCTTCTCCCTTCCCCTTTTTTCATCCCAAGAATTGAATCCAGCGTGCTGTACCAATGAGGTATATCCACATCACTTTTAAAATTTTGACAGAGGGTCTTGAGGTCTTGCTGGTCTCACACTTGTGATCTTGTCACAGCTTCCCAAGTAGATGGGATTATAGACATGTGCCACCTCGCTAGCACAATACTTTGTTTTGGTGCTCTTCCTACTGACCTCTTTGACAATGCTTGTCTTTTTTTTTTGTACCAGGACTTGAACTCAGGGCCTCATGCTTGCGAGGCAGGTGCTGTGCAACTGAGCTACATCCTCAGCCCTGTCTTTCATTTTTTGTCTTGCCTAAGACTCAGCTCCTTGCTCTTGTCTTTTTCTCTTCTCCATCTTCTTTTTTCCTTTTCAGACAACTTCTAAAACTTTACCTAAAGCTTTGGCAAATTCTTTTCTATTCTGCTATATCCACTGGGTTATGAATTACCATCCCCTGTTCTTTACTTCTTTTAAAATGTCTCCTTTCATTCATAATAGTTGATTTTAAGTATTCTAAATTGAATCATTGTGTCATACTTAAAAATACTGCAACCACCTTTTAGTTGGTCTCCAGGTATTTTAGTTTTCCTTTTCCTAATATATCATTAACAGTTCTAAAACACTACTTTCATGTTATTCTTCTAAGAAAAAAAGTGACTTTTTGCCAGGCACTGTAGCACATACCTACAATCCTAGTTAGGAGGCCAAAAGAGGACTCAAATTTGAGTCTAGCATGTCTCAGTAAGACTGTCTCAAAAATACAAAGGTTGAAGATCTAGTTCAGCACTACAGCACTTGTTTAGCACACTTGAGGTCCTAGGTTGAAGCCTCTCCCATAAAGTGATTCTTTCTTGCCTGCAGTATCAAGCTTGCACTTTTTAGTCTTTGATAATGCTACTTCCTTTAGAAAACTGCCACTTAAGTTTCTTCCTTCATTCCAATCTACTGTGCTATCTGTTGTCTTTAAATTTCACATGCAGTCACCATATATTCTACATTTATTATTACTTTTAGGAACATCCAAAGTCAATGACTAATAAAAGTATTAGTATAGGTATTTAGTAAGATAATAGCTTCTACTTACTAAATTCTTTTTTTAAGGAACTAGTGCAACTTTCATGTAATAATGAATTTAATCCTCTTAATCTATAAGCATGGGCTATATTAATCTCAATTCACGAAAAGATAATGTAGAGAAATTAAGGAATTTGGCTGAGGTTACATAGATAACAGGGTACCTAAAATTTGTAACTTGAAGATTATTTGTACATAAAACATACTGAGGGGCCAAGCAAATCATTCTCCATCAAATTCTTCCCTAGGCTGTATACTAATTTGTATATACCCAATTAGTAAGCAATACATGACATTTGTTCCATATGTACTCATTAAGACATTCTATAAATTGGGTATAAATTTGCTATTACTATTTTTTGTACATAAAAGATGGTTGAATATCAGCAACTTTATTTGGTTCAACTTGATAGCATCTTATCTTAAATGATATCCAGTGATAAAAACCAAAAACAGAACTGAGAGGAGTGGTCCCACCTGTAATCCCAGCACTAGGAAGGTTGAGGCAGAAGAATCAGCATGAGTTTGATGCCAGCCTGAGCTATACAGTCAGTTCATGGCCATCATGAACTATATAGTGAGACCCTCTCAAAACACACAACAAAACAAACACCCGCCCAAACCTGAACAAAATAAAACAGAACAAAACAGAAAAGAAAATATGCCTTACATAAGTGGAAGCTATACATACTGAGAAGTGAGGCGAGGCCGGCGCAGGGATATGCTCTGATTGTACTTCCATGACCGATTCTTCTGGCGGTTTCGTACCCCATCCTCCTGGTCCATCATCTGCTCTAGGAGTGTCTGATCATCTGCATTCAGGGGAGCCACAGAGATGTCCCGCACAGCACGAAATTCACCACAGTTATTTAGATGTTCGTTCTCCAGGCGGAAGAAGTTCCAAACAAATCGCCTTAGCAAAATAGGATAGACAATCATATTATTATAAAATGTTAATATATTCTACTAACCGTAAACCCCTCAGAATGTCAAGCTTCTACTCATGGAAAAAACACAAGGAATTTAAGGCTAGAATATTCAAATGAAATAGAGAAAGGCATTAGAAGGGTGGCATGGGGGAACCAGAGTAGACTATCCAAAATGGAGATTCTTGGAAGGTACTTTACTCCTTATTTCACTTCAGTCAACAAGTATTTATTGAATGCCTACTATAAGGAAGGAAAACGCAGTAAATGAGAAAAAGCCTTTGCATTTATTCTGGTTGTGAAAGTAATCAAACAGCTGATGAAAAGTACTCTGAAGAAAACACAGCAGGAAAAGACTGCTGTTAAATTCTGTTAGGCAAAGTGTCTCTGAAGTGAGGGCTTCTAGCAAAAAAATTGAATAATATAAGAAAGCAAGTCACATACAACTCCTGGAGAAAAATATCCTTGGAAGAGAGAACAAGCATGAAAAGACCCAAGAAGAAAATGCCTGCTGTGGCCTGAGATACAGGAAGCAGCTCAGTGGGGCTAGAGCACAAGTGACGTTAAAATGGCAGGAGATTCAAATGGACAGGTAGAGAAGGGCCTCTCCACAGAAGACCTTATAATATGGTAAAGAGTTTAAATTTCAAGTGAAATCAATGCGAGTCAGCAGAATGCAATGATTTATTTTTAGAAAAAGATCATTCTATGGCTGAACACTGAATAAACCAAAGAGAGAAAAGAACAGTTGAAGAAAGACCAAACAGAAGGCTGTTGTAGAGTTCAGAAGAGTGTCTTAGCCAAAGGTGGTAATAACAGAGGTGATGGGAAACAGACAGACGACAGATTCATGAAATAAAGTTGATAGGTTTTACTGATGAGTGGTCTTTGGGTTTTGGGTCTGAATGCATACTAAGCAGGGTTGCTTCTCTTAGTCTAGAGCTATTCAATAGCTAGATGAATATGATGAGCCTGTAATTCAAGGGAGACTTTGGGGCTAGAGATGGTATGAGGACAGTATTTCAAATCATGTGCCTAAAAATAATATAACTGGAAAGGAAAAGAGGGCAGAGGATTAAACCCAGCACTTCCTTGGGAAGAGGAAGAAAAAAGAATTAGTAAAGTGAGAAGGAAAAGCTGATCAGGTAGGAAAATGTAGTTTCTGAGAAGTGAAGAAAGTGCTTTGCTGAGAGATTAAGCACAGAGAACTGATCAAAGCATTGAGCAAAACAGTATGATTTAAGAGCTTTAACTCTGGGAGACTGTCTAGATTCAAATCATCGTTCTATCACTTACTAGCTATAACAGCTATAGATGAGTTAGTTTCCAATTCCATGCCATCAGTAAAATGGAATAATAATGAAACCTATTTCATAAGACTGTTGTGAGGACTCAATCATATAATAATTGTAAAGGGCTTACAACAGTGCCAGACATTAACTGCTACTGTACAGTGTTTAATACTGATATTACTATTATTACAGTTTATATAACAGTAATAATATAATAACAAAAATGGTGTAATTTGAATATTGGGAACAAATACAAAATAAAGGAGAATTGAGAGGGGAGATAGCAAATGCAAACATTTATTAAAGAATTTTTTCTGTAAAACAGTGCACAAAGATATGCAACAGTTAGAGGGGGAAAGGAGATACTTTGTTTTAGTATTAAATGAGTGACAGAACATTTCACTCTATTATTAAGCAAACGATTTCTTTAAAAAGAAAAGTATCAAGGATAAAATAACTTTTTTTAACTAAATTTTTTCTTTCTTTTTCTTTTTTTCATATCTATGAAGTAGCACACATGAAAGACAAAGAGGTGGGTAGGTGCAGATGATGGCAGGATAGAGGGCTCAGGTCCTAGACCTGGATATTTGGAAAAGTGAAGAAGGGAAGGAGGGCTGACAAGTGGTCTGGCTGAGAGAGAACACTGGCAGCAACAAGCACATTGTTTTCAGTCATTCTTTTGAGCTTTATATTTCCAGTTTCTATCTTATTTTCTGGCAGTGTACGCCCATCCTGACTCACAGGAATGCTGTATACCTGTGTGAAAATATTGGATCAAGTCAATTGTAGAGGATCTTTTCACTGGGTAAAGAGTTCTAGGTAGGCAGTTATTTTCTTTCAGCACACTCAAGATTTAATTTTAATGATTACTGACTTTCCTTGATGCTGTTGAGAAACCAGCTATCACTCTAACTTCTACTTCTGCCACTTCTTTGAAAGTAATATTTTTCTCTGGTTGTTTTTAAAAAGTATTCTAAGTACAACATATACATATAAAAGTTTGACAACTGTAAGTTTATAAGCTTGTTATGAAATGAACACACAGTGTAATTACTGTCCAGAAATATCATACATTGAAAATCACTTCTAGATCCCCTTTCCATGCTAACTTCTATAGAATTTACTGATTTACCTCTCATACTTAGCTCTGCAACCCACCTAGAATTGATTTTGCATACAGTATACAATAGGAGTCAGGATTTATTTTTCCCAGTATACCTTAAAGGATCTCCTTCTTTCACCACTATTATGTAGCCACTTTTGCCATAAACTAGGCAGTATCAACATACATGTGGCTCTGTCTCTGGACTCCCTAATGCACTTCAGTAGACGATTTTTCTTGCGGTCACTAGCCTGGTACACTCCCTTATTCACCGTAGCCACACCATCAGTTTGCAACTGAAAGTATTACTGATCCTTTGTGTTTCCATATACATTACAGAACTGGATTATCAATTTTCATATATATACAAACATTTCATTGGATTTATTCCTATGTATTTATTCCTATAATATGTTCTCCTGCTCCGCAATGTTTAAACAGCAATGTTTAAAATTTTTTCTATTAGGACTGTTGTCCAAAATGATTTACATTAATCTTTTATTCAGGGATACTGTAACAACCAATCTAATAATTTATTTGTATTTTTAAAAAATTTTCTGCATATGAAATCTTATCAGTGAATAGTTTTATTTTCTGTAAAAAAACCTTTTTTTTTCTTTTTGATAGTACTGAGATTTGAACTTGTCCTTTGTACTGAAATACATCCTTTGCCATTTTATTTATTTTTTTACACAGGGTCTTGCTACCCTGCCCAGGCTGGGCTCAAAATTTTAATCCTTGTGGCTCAACCTTCCAGAGTGCTGGGATTTAGAGGTGGAGGAGGAAAGGAGATTTTTTTGTTTTAGTATTAAATGAGTGATAGAACATTTTACTCTATTAGTATGCAAATGATTTCTTAAAAAAGAAAAGTATCAAAGATAATTGACTTCTTTTATAATCTTTATATTTTTATTCCTTATTGTACCTGCAATATTTGTAGTAGGATAAATATAACTGCCCTTTCTCCCCTTTTTTAGGCCAGCAAAGATCACTTTTGTTCCAGGGATTTACTTTTTAGGGTTCTCCAAGTATTTCATCAATGCATCCTCTGTTCAGGTGATGCTTTTGCTCTTATTGGCATCTGTGTAAGAGAATCTAGCAACTTGACTTGTCTTCTGTTTAACCAGATGTTATGGTTGATACATTGTGTCAACTTGGGGAGTTTAAAAAGTTAACTATGTGATTGAGCAGGAAGCCAGGGTGCTTACTTTGTATACATCCTGAGCCTGTGGAAGAGGAGGGCAGGGAGACTGTGTGAGAGCTACATGCCCCCTGGGTGGGGGTAGGCTGTTTACAAGGTAAGGGATAGAAAGAGGCTTGCTTGCCTGCCATTCCTCCCTTTTGCTGGTTGTTTTTGCTGTGCTATGCTGCCCTGAACAGTTTGCCCTTTGCCATGTGCCACTCTGCCTCCGAACCAGCCAGGTATGGATTGAAACCTCCACAAACTGTAAGCTAAATAAACCTTTCCTTCCTTCAGTTTGGGTGTTAGGTATTTTGTCTCAGCAACGAAAGAAAAGTAACCAAGACACCAGACTATAGAAATTTGACCCAATCTTGTGCTTACCTCCCTTTTCCATGAAGGGACATTGGGCACAATGGTGTACAAAAATCTTGCCTTTCTCAACATTAGCCTTTTCAAAAAAAATTATACTGGAGATTAAATCTAGGGTCTTTGCACTGAGCTACATCTCTGGCCCCTTATTTACCTTAGGACAGGGTTTCACCAAGTCAGTAAATTCCCCAGGCTCAAACTTTCATATCTCCTGCCCCTGCCTGTTTCCAAGAGTGCAGACATGCGCCCCGGTGCCCAGTTACCATCAGCCATCTTTAATTTGCTCTCTCTAGTGCCACTAAGTTCTTAGTCAGAAACCAGCTTTCTGGAGTAGTCTTTTTAAAGGACTTTGGTTCTGTTGATTTTTTCTGCTGTATGTTTGTTTTCCATTCCATTAATTTCCTTATGGTCTTTACTTTTCCTTTTTATTTTCCTTTGGGTTTGGTTTGTTATTTTAAATTTTTTTCTGATTTCTTGAGCTATATATACTTTTCTGATATATACATTTAGGGTTATGCATTTTCCTTTATGCTTTTAGCTACATTCTTTACTTCTTTTTTTATTTTTAATTTAATTCTATTCAAAATATTTTAAAATTTGTATTATAATTTTAACTTTGACCCAGGGGTTATTAGACATGAACTGATTAATTTCTAAGCATGTAGTTTTTTTATCTTTTTGTGACTTTAATCTTCTAAAATTGTTGAGACTTCCATTACAATTATTATTATTATTATTATTTTGATTGTTTTGACATAGGATCTTGCTATGTGACCCAGGCTGTCTTTAACTTTAATATGTAGTCCAGGCTGGCCTTGAACTTGTGGCACTCCTCCTACCTCAGCCTCCTGAGTGCTGATTAGAGACTTCCTTGATGACCCAATGTACAGTTAATTTTGGTAAGTGTTCTATTATAAGCGTTTAAAAGAATGTGCATGTAGTAGTTTACGGATACAATGCTCAACCTAAGTACATTAGGCCAACTTGGTTAACTACGTGTTTATCTATTACTGAAGGAAATATGTTAAAACCTTCTACTAAAAGTATAATATATTCATCTACTTCTTAGCAAAATTAACTTTTGCTTTGCACAGTTTTGCATTATTCATTGTATACAGATTTGAATTTGCAATCACTAATGAATCTCAAAGCTTTTACGTCTAGAAAATTTCTCAAGTGTAAAATCATTATTAGTGTTTTTCTGGGTTTCTTTTTGAGACAGAGTCTTGCTGTATAGTCTAAGATATGCAGCCCAGGCTGGTCTTGAATTCATGACCATCTCCTCCTTCAGCCTCCCAAGTGCTGGGTCTCATTATGTACTACAAACTACTATTAAATTCACTATGAGTTTGGGTGGCCTCAAACTCATGGTGATCCTCTTGCTTCAGCCTTCTGAGTGCTGAGATTACAGGAATGTGCTGTCATGCCTGACTGGTGTTCTTTATTTTGAGGTTCCTGCTTTCATTTAGATTTTGTGATATTGTGTCAAACTGCTGATGCTTTTAGGAAGATTTAAAGGACATTTCACCCATCATGTTTATTTCACTGAAAAGGTTAGGCTGAATAACTAAGACTACTAAATTGGAAAAGGTGACTCAAAAAATTTTAAGTTCTGTTCTAAGACTTTTTATTTCCTAATTTCCACTTACCATTCTCTCAGTGATGCCCACTTATAAATTTATAATCAGTAGGAATCTGGACTTCATAAAAATTAACCTCTAAGTCTTGTAAGCAGGATTTTCTAAATATTAGGGTGATGATAACAAGTTTGAGGGAAGTTGGAAAATTTAAGCTTTTCAAGTATAATAAATTCTCATTTCAAACACTGGGCATCTTTTAGGCAAAAGAATCTTTAATAAATCTTCCAATGGTTTGCTTACCGGAAAACCTCAAGAGGGGCAAAGACAGTAGCAATGATGTCCCCAGAATGAGGCAACACAGTCATAGAGGTAATTGAGATTTGGACAGTCCAAGCAAAGCGTAGTATCACATCTTCTATGATGGCACAGTAGTAGTAGGCCTAAAGAATAAATAAATTGAATATGATTCCCATCAGATTTCTCACAAAGATGCATACCTATTAGGACAGAGACTCTTACTCTGAATTTTGCAGAGAAGCATACATTATATTTGAGGAAAATTTCACCAATTTACTTTTGTCTTAAATTGTGTGGTATTTAAAATAAAGTGTTGCTAAATTCTAGTAATCATTTAACAAATATAATTTACTTCCATATTGTATATGAGATTTTTAGGCCCCAACAATACAAGCTAGATGAAAACCCTGTTCAACTAGTAGGTTCATGATGTGTTAATGACAATAATAACTAACATTAAAGAATATAAGCACATTGATTAACTACACTATTTGTACTTGTATTTCCAAACTGCCTTACCCAATATTTGAAGAAAGTTTTGCTGACTTTTGATGTCAGTGCATGCAATTACACTTGGATCACACAAACATGGTTGAATTTAAGAAATATTCTTGGGCTGGGGATGTAGCTCAGTGATAAAGTGCTTGCCTAGTATATGGTAAACCCTGAGCTCAATGCTCACCATCATAAGCCAAAAAAAAATTCTATTTCTTTTTAAACACAGGGAAGACAGCGCTCAGCTAATACTCCAGGTACCAATATTTAGGATTTAGGAATATGAGTTTAGTTGCCCAAAGGTCTTAAAATACACATGAACTGCACTCATGGATTTACTTATTATTAATCTAAATTTGCTCATTAATAGATGCATTTAAAAGCTGTGACTTTTTGGGAAGTAGAATTGCTATTTATTAAAGTCATGTTTATTTTATTTAATTTTAATGAAGTACTACTATCACTGTTAGAGGGTTAGTAATAAAAAACCCAGCAATCTCCTTTCCACATCCCTTTCCTACTCCCTAAAGACACACATTTTCAAAATTTATAGTTATTGCTTCTGTTATTTAACCTTCACATTCAAAACAATATATTTACACTGTTCTATCTTGATTTGTCAATTTTAGACACTATCCAGTAACTTGAGATTATTATAGATTTTATAAGGATTATTATGGTTTTAATACATTTGTGTATCTCTCCCATCCTACCAATAAATGATAATGCAATTTTTGGTTAAGTTCATACTCAATGTATTCAATATTAGGCCTAAGTGAAGAACTATAATTTCATGTGGACTTAAAAGTCAGTCTTAAGCTATTTACAGCTGATTGACATGGGATCCGATACTACCAAAAAATGTGAATTTTTCCAGAGAAATATACATAATTTAAGATCAAGAGACACAGAAAAATTTGAGTATGGGAACAACAAAAGTGGCTTCTGGACCTGGAGTATGCCACCTAATATCATGCATTGTTAATTCCTAGAAACTGATTGTAAGGTTCATGTAGCTGTGTTATTATTTCTTAATAAGGGCCCACTGGACTCTATAAGTAGTTTCTTCTCCAGCTGGAAGAACTCTGTACTAATATTGCTGATTAATTACAGGGGATGTGGTGATCCAGCAAAACAGTTTCCTTATAAACTTAAAATGTACTTTATTTTCTAAGATCATGAAAATATGTAATAATAAAGAAACTGATTCTATTCACTGATTTTATTATATAGAAATCATTAAGTTCAAACTATTTAAAAGAAAAAGGATTAACATTTATATAAAGATACAAACAGGCCACCTAAGCAATCATAATAAGAAATAACAAAAATATAAGGCTTAAATAATGTAAGCAGCAATAAAACATACATTTGGTGGGCACAAAAGGGTCATCTTATCTGAACTTAGGCCTACTCCCTCATTTGGTTTTCTTTTCATATGAGATTTATGAAAATGTCTCTAATGTCAGTCTTGTATTTTATTGTTGAATTTTTTTTTCCCGGTACCAGGAATCCAACTTGGGACTTCGCACTTGCCAGGCGAATACACCTTGTGCCACTGAGTTATATCCCCAGCCCTATAGTCATGTATTTTAAATATTTATGTTAGGATTATTAATATAGCTTAAGTTAAAAAATAAAGTCACTTTCAATGATGTTTCTTTTTCCACTTTCATTTGTTCATCTGAAGTTACCTTACATATCATTCTTTATACCCACTCTCCTATCATTTATCTTCAGTCTTCATGCTTTGAAACATCCTTACCGATTCAACAATTGAATATTATGCATTCACACACATCTTAATATTTTGAGGTACTGGTGACATTTTCATATAGTAAAAAATATCAGGGAACTAATCTATACATTTTTTTTTTTTATACCTGTCACAGAATTTTAGAAATTCTGGAAATACATCAAGAGATAATCCAATCTAACACCCTTACTTTGTAGATTCCACTATAGTTGTGTTGCTTTATGTTATATAGAGAGCTAAAATTAGAATTCACATACTAAAGTTCCCAGTTCACTGTTTAATCTCTTTCAAAGTGTCATGGTATGTATCCTTTACTAAAACATCTGTTTTTTAATTTTTAAATTAAACCTCTCTTTTTGTTTTATTCATATTTAGATAATATCCTAAAATAATTCCTCTATAATTATTTTTTTGATGGAATTGACACTTGATTGCAATAAATACTGGTTGAAATAAACAAAAGAGGCCTCTTGCTGCACCCAGTCAGAACCATGCATTCCCTGCCCTTTGGGCATTCATAAATTCCATAAACATGAAATAGTTTCTAGTACAGACTAGGAACTATGCGAGGCAGTGAGAAAACAGACACCCCAAAATATAATTATAACATAATGTGAGTGCTATAACAGAATTTTATACAGGTAAAAAAGATTAGTAAGAATGGTTAAACATGCTAGGAAAAACACAGACTTCTTAGAGAAAGTAACCCTAAACTGACTTTTAAAAAGGAGGAACATGAATTTATTATAAAGCAGACAAAGGGGATAAAAGACATTTCAGAAAGAGGGAATTCTATGTTCAAAATAAAAACTATAGTAAGTTTCTCTTTAGTCTTTATCACATTGTATTACATTGTTTATTTCTGTTTATAATAGAGTGTATAGCCTCCTGGGGAACCAGAATTGTATTTTGTTTTTATTTTCTGTAGTGTTCATTAGCAAATATCTGATACATATTTAGTGAATAAAATTAGTATTTCTGGTAATTATTTTTCTAATTGTATGAGGTTATAATTAGGGATTGGGTTTGCATCACAATAAGATTTAACTACTGATAGTAAGTTTTGTTTTTTTTTTTAACAAACACAAACACTTTGTACATACTTTTTGAGGATATACAATCTCTTCCCGGAGGAAAGTGTTTTCTCCAGCATTCTTATCAAAGAGACCCCAGTCCATCTTTAGATCCCAGATCAGGGTATAGCAGGAACTGATGATACAAAAGACGATCCACAGGTAAAAGAACACTATAGTATCTGAGTGATTTCGTTCTAAAGAAAGAAAGGAAAAGAGCAAATCACTAGACTCAAGTAAATTTCTTCATTAAATAAAACTACTCAAAAATAGATTATTTATAGTATTCCATAAAGTAAGACTTTAAAAGATTTCCTTAGTATAATCACTAACAAAGGTTAATAAAGATGATTTTTCTGAGATCCAAACTAATCATCAAAGATTTATTAAGTACACACTATTTGTACAAGTATGTATATGGTGTTTCAAAAGGTCTATGCTGAATACATAAAAATCCAAAAATGTAAGTTTTGATGTCATAAAATGTCATTTTAATTTCTGCCATCAGGTGGCAGCTTAGGGTAAAAGATGAAGAAAATAAATCCTGGCAACATCATTCTCAAAGAATGAGCTGCATTTACTTCAAGAAATTCTTGGGTTGCTTTTACTTTAGAACAATTCCTTCATACTCTTAGATCTTATGAATACTTATTATGAAGGTGACTAGATAATTCTAGATAAAATGCCAGAAAGTAGCTGCACACAGGGCTGCATGCTTGTAATCCCAGCTACTTGGGAGCCTGAGACAGAAGAACCCCAAGTTCAAGGCCAGCAAGGCAACATAGCAGAGCTGTCTCAAAATAAAAAAAGATGGGAATGTAGCTCAGTGGTAGAGTGTAGAAAGCAAAGGTAATATCATTTATTTCCACAATCCTTCCTATTAAAATAGTATTTATTAATGTTTTAAGTACAGATGATTCAAAGGTAATTATTAGAAATTTATAATCTAGTGAGTGAAACAGACATTTGTTACTGATAAATTTGATGCCAAAGTGAGGTCACAGTGTAAGTATAAATGAAGAGCTATGAGACTATCAAGGAGAATGGGAATGTTTCCAACAGTAAGAAATAAGAGGAAGTAGCATTTGAGTTACTTCTAGAAAAAGAATCAGTACTGTGAAAGCCGGGCAAATGAGGTAAGGTCATTCAAGGGAAAAAGAAGATAACGAGAAGGCACGGGGCAGGAGAGCACAAGTTATGTTTGAAAACCTACAAATAATCTACATTCACTGTAGGTGACATACAGAGGATGTAAGAGAATTGGGACAATTTAAATGAGGCTGTGGAATGTCTTCTTGGGTCTTGGGATCATATTTGTATCTTTGAAAAAAAAACTGGCTTATTGTGGCATTTTTATATAATGGAATATTACTCAGCTGTAAAGAAAGACAAACTTGAGGCTTTTATAGGTAAATGGTCACAACTAGAGACCATACTCATAAGTGAAATAATCAGATGTGCATATGTAATCAATGTATTGCATCACTAGTGTAAGAACCTAAAAGTGTAAATATAAATTTGGAGGTATGATAAACATTGTGAAATGAAATTGCTCAAAAGTAAAGAGCAACTGGGATGAGGGGAAAGCGAAAAGGAAGAAAGGGTTAATTATGTATGTGTGTATGTAAATGCAGGATGGCTAACATAGTTGTACTACTGACTGCTGTCGCTTTATTGTAAGGAACAGTTAATGATTAGTTGTTTGATCAATCTTGCATGTCTTTATTTGTTTTCCTGAGCATACCCTTTGAAGTTATCAGTATATAATACAACAATCATTGTTAATTCCCTGTCACACTGTCTGTAATTCAGTTCTGGTTGTACTATTCTTGTGCTACTTTGTAAGTGGCTGTCTGTTAATATGTTTTTGTTCTTTTACTTTTAAAATAAAAAAAACTGGCTGGCAAATTACTTGCATGAGAATTACTTAGTTTAAAAACATAGATACCTCAGAGTCAGCTCACAAAAGTCGATGTGTTAAATTTTCATAACTGTAGCGACAGTGGACATATTTATACCATGGAAATCAGCAAACACACACAACAGTGCCCAGTATCTACATTCCCTTCAAGAACTTGTTTATTAAACATATACCAGCATCCATTCACCCAAGACCGGGAAGCCAGGGCCTTCCTGTTGAGCTATAATTCAACCCACTTTTTGCTTCTTGTATTGAAACAGGGTCTCATTAAATTGCTAAACTGTCTGGTCTAGGCTTGAAACTACAGTCCTCTTGCCTTAGCCTCCCAGAGTGCTGGGATTACAGACATGTGTCATCACACCCAGTGTTACACATCTGCTGCTCTACATCTCTTAGAAAATCAATGATAGGGGAAAGCAACTGTTTCATTTTATTTATTTATTTTTGGTACTGGGAATCAAACTCAGGACCTTACACTTGGCAGGCAAGTGCTGTGCTGCTGAACTGTATTCCTGGCCCAGCACATGGTATTTTTACCATGGTCCACAATAGCTGGGTATCATGGTGAATGCCTGTAGTCTCAGTACTCAAGAGACTGAGGCAGGAGGATTGTGGTCTTGGGGCCAGCCTGGGATGCACACTAAACCAAGTTTCAGGTCAACCTCAATTACACAGCCAGATGCTGTCTAAAAAACAAAAGCAAAATACAAAACAATGAAAAAGGCATGAAGTGAGTTTAATGAACATCCAGCTTCAATATGAATGTATCTTCAGGCTTAAATTATCTCCACAAATGCAGTTCTTCAAAAAAGCAAAGTGGGTTGAAGATTTATACTACAACACTATATAGTAATTTAAAATGTCTAACATTTTATTGCTGTAGCTGGATATATTCTAACATGTTTGCTTCATTCCATATAGAGATACAGTCTAGCTAAGTGGTGTCATTTAATTATTAACATCATGGTTGCATTTTAAAAGATGCTATAATTAAGCTCCTTAAAAAGCATAAAGCAAACTCTGCAACTTAATAAAATTTACTATTCTCATATTTCCAAAACAAGATGAATACAAAGAGATAAAGACAAACACCTTAAATATAAATTATATTAGCAGCTTTTAAAACTGAATGCTTAGTATATGCCATGTACTCTACATATATTATCATAGTTAGTTTTCCCAACAACAAGATCTCATTCTGTTTGCTAGTTAAAGTAAAGATAGAACAGAGTAACTTACAATGAGTAAGAAGTAACAAATGAGCATTTTTCAGTTAAGTAAAGGTAATACTGTCTGATCACTGAAAGCTGACTTTTTTCTTTAAAATTACTAAATAATCAAATGCAAATTATCAAATAAAAAGGAAATTGTTTTTAAAAAGTTGAATAAAAAAGAAATTAACAACAAAACTAAAAGCAATGTGCTTATTTTCTGGCATTCCTAGATAGTAAGTCCTATCCTTGTAGTATAATTCCTAAGATGGTACAGCAGGTCAAATATTTGCCTCTTTCCAAAGCTCATTTTATTTCTATGAAATTTCTATGTAATATAAATGAGGACTTACTTTTAGAGAAACACATTTTCTTATAGAATATTTCAAAGTAAGTAATGAGTTATCTCTAGGAATTCTTCAATTACTCACATAAATCTGGTCTATGCATGCTACATTTCAGTCTTATTTTAATTATCACCCTCATTTGATCTTTCCCATCACACGTTGAAAGCATCTGCCTTCATTGGTATTCAGAGGATATACTGGAAAGATATTATCACTTTAGGCAAGCAATTATATCTTACTCCCTCTTGGCTAACACTGGTAGTCCACTTTAGTAATGTACAGAATCACAGAAAATCAAGCCATTGCTATTCTACTTTATGCTTCCATTACACACCTGGCACATGAGAAGCATAATTTACATCGAACATATTTATTGTAATGGTCTCTACTGAATCCAAAACACATACCAATAAAATTCTTACAAGTTTTGTGCCACTATAGCCATTGTGAATGATAAAATAAAATGTTATAAAAGGTGATTTAAAAAATCCCAGAAAAATTATACAGAGAAGTCATCAGGAACTATACTTCAAGAAGGACATTTTAAAAATAGCAATATTTTTATCTAAAAATGTTTTACTTTTATAATTATTACTAGCTTTTAACCTGGAGTTAAACAAGAAAATAAAATACAGAAGATACAGTTTTCAAAGCCTAAACCTATAGAGGTAAGGTGAATTATGATTGAGCATATTATTAGCATACGCAAATCCTGGACCTATTCTCATAACCTGAAAAAACAAAATCAAGCCACAGAATAATGAGATTTATATTCTTTTCTAAAAACCAACATACTGATGGTTCTCAATTTGTGGTTTTACTTACAATATTTACCTTAAAATGGGGTAAAAACCATATTCATTCAGAAGACACTGTACTCTGAATTTTGATCTTTTCTCAGGGTAGTGATATGCCATACAATACTCCACTGCTAGGTAGCATCAGTGAGCATAGCTCCAGTCAGCTATGATATCATGACTTCAAACAACTAATACTCTATAGGCTACTGTGTTGCTTAGCAATGATATTTGGTAAGTTAGGTGTATTAAGTAAATTTTTGACTTAAAATATTTTCAATACTCTGAGTTTATCTTGAATTTATTTTTTTTATTTTAAAGACAAAAGAATGGAGACATATGAACCAGAATAAGCCATAAAAAATATCAAAAATACAAAATAATACAGAATATAGTAGGGAATTAGCACTGGATGCTGTATTATATAAGGTTATCTTCACATTAGCTAACACATAAACATTAAAGGAAATACCAAATTATAGAGAAGATAGTAGGGAATCAGCACTGGATGCTGCATAATATAAAGTTATCTCCACTTCTGTTAATACAAAAACAATTGAGGAAATACAAATTATAGAGAACATAGAAGGGAATTAGCTCTGGATGCTGTCCTCCATAATGTTACCTTCACATGATACTCAGTGACACAGATGGCCCATTTGAACATTCAATTTTCTCCTCCCTCATCTCCGTTGACCTACCACTCAATCAGTCATCTTCCCTGTGATAATAACTGTATTCCTGGGTTTATCTATACCCCTGGACTCTTGCCTTGGGAAGAGATATAGCTACCTCAGACTATACTATAGCATACATGGGTATATACAAACTGCCATGGTCGGAGGTGGGAAAGCACCTATGGTCACAGCGGACCTCCCGGCTCCGCCCCATTGCTGTGCTATGGGTGGGGACGGGTCCAGTCCATGGGGCGCCCTCAGCGGGGCCCACAGCGGAGCAGCCGCGGGGCCCTCATTGGAGCAGCTGCAGGGCCCATGGTGGAGCAGCCGCAAGGCACGCACCCCCGTCGGGGCACACTTGGTGACCCGTTCAGCTCTGTCCCGTTGCCTTGATGCTAGAGGCCCTTTCTTCTCCTCCTGATCTCCAGTATTACCTTCCCCACCCCTTGCAGCTGGACAGTGGACGAACCTACAATGCTTGGTATAAGGGCTTGAAATCTCCCTGGTCCATTCTGTGTTAGTTCAGGATATGAACTGAGTTTAAAGATTAGTTCTAGAATAGAGTTGGAGGATTTTCTCGGGTCTGCTGTACAGAGTATGTTGTTGTTTTTCAGACTCCTGGTCTGCTGCTTTTCATCTAATTTGTTGCTATGGGTTCACGCAAGGTTCATATGTGCAAGCTGTAAGGAGACCCTCTTGGTGCTCACATTAATAGTCTGGGGTGAGTCCTGAAGACCGTGGATTCGTCCCATTGTTGCCAGGAACCGGTGGTGTTTGCTCAAGCCGCCGAGACTCCAGGTGCTCCCAGAGAGAGTTCAGGGTGGGAGCTGAGTTCTGGCAACCCAGCTCGTGCTTCTTGCCTGATGTTGGAGTGAGAAGAGCATGGAGCCACGCGATCCACCTCCATCTGCATCTCCCTCCCATTGCGGTGCTGGAGCCCCCGTCCGCTCCTCAGCCAGATCCCTGGGAGCCGCCGTGGCTCACCACTGAGGTTCCCCGCTGCTCTCCACCGGTAGCCGCTCACCCAGCAGAGAGGCAGGGGGCCACTGCCTCGAGGCAGGTGCAGAACTGGGCACGGTGGGCTGTGTACTAGTTGCATTGATTCTCTCCAGGCACTGATTAGGACGGTTGCCGCAGGGTGGGGATTCTGCCCCAGTAGCTGTCGCAACCTCTTATTCTCACACTGGGTTTGACAACCGCTCCCAACTGCCACTGCCTCCTTTCCTGGCTGCACCCTCCTCTCTCCAGCCCTGGACCAGCTCTCGGAACTCCGCTCTCCCCTGGCCAAGTCGGGAGGCTACCGTGAGCGTGGGCCTCCAAAGCTGAAGCTGCAAATGCTGGAACGAGGGTGCGGGCCACGGGTGTGCTTGGAGCGGTGACTTCCTCCTTCTCCTCTCCCTCCGACTGCGCCATGGCAGATCTCCAATCCTTTCCTCCAGCAGAGGTTTTGCTTAGTCTTTCTGAGGGCTTTAATTCCCATTTCAGATCCTTCTCGAATTCAGGATATCCACCTCTTTCCTTTCTGTCCTTCACATGTTGCTATATTCCTATGTCTGAGTGGCATTCCTCCAGGAGGTTCTCTCTCTGCTGCCTACCTGGTCGCCATCTTGAAGTCGTCTCGTAAAGTTTGTTTAGTTATTTGTTACTTTCTAATGAACTGACCATTACATTTCTAAAGCTCTGAAATGGCCAACAGACCATAGAAAGATACCACTTTAGGCTCCTGCTTGAAACCAACAGCTACAGAAAACTGCTGGCCTTGATTTAGGGCCAGTGATCTTAAATTTAAAATGGTAAAATAGTTCTGTAAAACTAGGAAGTAACATTAAAAACATTTCTAAGATAGCATGGAAAAACACTTTACAAGTTATATGTATATGTTAAGAGGTACAGCTCAGTAATAAGAGTGCATATTTAGTGTGTATGAAGCCCTGGCTTCAATCCTTCATGTCAACCTAAAAACAAAATACCTCCAAAACTATACCCATAGTATTTCACATTATATATAAAATTATATTTATAGAAAAAGATAAAAGTAGTTTTCCCAGATGAGAGACAATATTAATGGGACTCGAGGTATTATTTGAAATTTATCTTTATAGAAATATATATACATGCCCATGTTTTACCAGTATAATTAAAAATGAAAGAAAAATAAAAAAGTGGGGTGAGGAAAATAGCTGTTATGAGGGTGATGACATTTTATAAGTGTATATGATAAGCTATACTATTTATTATATGGATAGTTTACCTAAGATTAACTCCAAAGAAAAATCTGCTTGCTAGTATATTCTACAAACACAGGTCAAATGTCTGCTGGGTAAGTAGGTATATTCTGAGCAATGGGGATATACTGAAGAACCATTAAAGGCTAAGTTTAAAAGAGGAGAGATAAAGTAGACAAAACACAGTGGGAAAGCACAATTACAGAACTGTACATAGAGAAGAGACCAGTAAGCCAAGATTTTAGGAGAGTAAATGACTGGGAACAGCTTCTTGAAGGAGCTAAATGTGGAAAGGACTTGAGGTAATCAGGCTTATGGGACAGAGAGAATCACTTCTGGGGGTAGGGCTGTAGCTGTGTCGTAGAATGTTTGCCTAGCACCCACAAAGGTTTTTAATCCCCTAGAGTTCTCAAAGAAAGGGGGGGGGCAGGGAGGGAGCTTAATGAGGTAAAGGAAGTCATTTTTTTAGGGTAGGAGGTTCTTGAGCATTTATATAGGTTGGAAGGAAGCCAGTCATGACCATTTGAAGGTTCAGGAAAGACAAGGGGTGACCACCAGAGCAAGGTCCTGGGACAGGACAAAATGAAGTCAGAGCATGGGAAAATGGACCTTGTTACCTGAGACTGGGGTGAGAGGGAGTTTGGGATAAATAGGTAAATAGGATAGATGGGTAAGTACAAGGCAGTAGGAAACTGACAAGTTCAGCTCTCTCAAGCTAGTAGGTGGTCTGTAGGAGAAAAGAGGGAAAGGTTGAGTTGATACAATGAAAAGCAGTGAGGACTGATATAAAAATCCTTTTCAAGGTAACATTTCTGAGATCAATACTATGTAATTGATAAGTTAGCAAAAGACAAATACATGTGCAAGTTTGGAAAGAAGTGATCTCTCCTTCTTATGATATTTTCAAAAAACATTTTGTTTGTCCATGTATGTCTTTTATATATCTAGATATTTCTTTTCTCTTTCCTATAAGGCTGTACTTCAGCATTTGAAAAAGAATTTAACTTTAGAAGAAAATGAATTATATATCTTTTTGTCTTTTCCATTAAGTTGTAATATTTTCCAGGGGAAGATCTCTATATTTTCTGAGACCCTATGTAGCTAGGTGCTGAATAAAATATCTGCCAAACTGAATTGAGGTGAGGTCTATGTTGCACTCATTCTTCTATTTCCCATACAGTGCTTTACCTTTTATCAAATATTTGGGGAAGACAACATAGTTTATGGTCAGTCTACACGTATAAGGTGTCCTCAAAGGCACACAAAGTTGAATGTGAAAGACAACAGACTTATATGTTGCATAAAATTATTATTTCTGAGGATTTAAAAATGAATTAAAAATCTTAAAATACTTGCATTTGCAAAGCCCCCTCACCCCAGTGCTAACTAGAGTTTGAACTCTTATTAGACAAGCTCTTCATCACTAAGCTACATCCCCAATACAGTTAAAATATATTTAGTATCATTTATAATTCCCATGCATTTAAAGAAAAATGGAAAAAATGCAATAAATAACACACAAATGGATAGGTTTTTGTGCCAAAGAAATGATGCTGCCAAAGCTCAGTTCACAACTAGCCAAAAGCAAAAAATATTCTGAATCCAAATGGTAATAAAGAGGTGCCTGCACACATGCATGGGTTATGTCTATTGTCCCATAATGCTCAAATATCCAGATTTCAATAGAAAACTACTGGGCATTCCATTAACAAGGAAAATCTCAAAACTGGATGAAAGACAATCAATAGATGTCAAAACTGAGATGACAGAGATACTGGAATTACTGCATAAAAATTTTAAAATAGCCATGATAAAAATGTCTCAGCAAAGAAAATTTTAGCGAATAGGAGACATAAAGAACCAAATGAGAATATTACAGCCAAAATAAAAGTTGAGTGAATGATGTTAACTGCAAAACAAAGAGCACAAAGTAACGATTAAGCAAACCGTTTGAATGACAGAACAAAAGTAATTACCCAGTGTGAAAAACACTGAGAAAATAAGACTATAAAAAGAAAATAAAGAGATTCAGGGACATGTGAGACCATGAAAAATGATCTAACATTTGTTTCATCAGTCCTAAAAGGAAAGGAAAGGGAACACCTAAAAAAGTGCTTGAAGAAATAATGGCGGAATGTGCCACAAGACTGACAAATGATATACACTTACAGGTTCAACTAATTACACAAATCCCAAATAGAAACCAGAAAAATTGATCCCCAAACACATTATAATTAAATTTCTGAAAAAAAAATCTTAAAAGTGGCTGAAAAACCCTGACACCTTACTTACTGGGGAAAATATTTTAAATGACAGCAAATTTCACAGCAAAACTCTTCTGAAGGCTGGAAGAAAGTGGGCACATTTATCAAGTGCTGAAACACACAAATACAAAAACTTTTACCTGGAATCTTACACTCAATGAAAATATCCTTCAAGAATAAGGAGACATTCAAGGCATTTTCTTTCAAGAAAAATTGAGATTTTCTCAGCAGACCTACTTTAAAAGAATTATAAAAATTCTTTAAACAGGAACAAAAGGAATCCTGGAAGATGAAGGAAGAAGAATTCAGTAAACAAAAATATGGGTTGTATAAATATAATAGGTTTTTTTCCTCCTAAACTCTAAGTTCTACATAATGATTGAAGAGAAAATTTTTAGACTGTCTGATATGGTTGTAATGTATATAGAGAGAAATATTTAAGCCCACTATGTTATAAATGGGTAAGGGGAGAAAAATCTAAAGAGAAGAAAGGTTTCTATAAATTATTCAAAATGGTACAATGATGATAAAAGGAGACAGAAAAGTTATATACAAATATAAAGCAATACTTAGAACAGAGCTATGTGAAGAGGTATACTAAAAACCAGTAGATAGAAATCAAAATAGAACTATAAAAATGTTCCAGTAAAACCATAAATAAAGAGAATAAACACACAAAAAAAGAAAATGCCATGTATAGACCTATAATGTTCAATAATTACATTAAATGGTCTAAACAGACCATAAAAGAGACTGGCATAGACTGGCATTAGATGAAAAAACATAATCCAACTTATTCTATCTATAAGAGATAAATTAAAAGATAACAGATGGAAAAAATATAATGGATAAAAAAATATTATGCAAACCAAAGGAAAGCTAAGTGGTTGAACATACTAAACTATCAGATAAAGTAAACTTCAGAGCAAAAAAATTTACTAGAAACATTTTGTCCTGGTACTCTTAATGACAACTTTCCCAATTCCTTCAATAGTTGTTAGTCCATAATTTAGATTTTCTACAATTTCCTGCATTTATTTGTAATTTTCTAAGATAAATTGTCCATTTTATCCACAAATTACTCATACATAGTTTGAATTTATCCACAACTATAAATAAAACCCCTTTCCCAGTATTTTGCATGAGTTTTTGTCATACCTTTACCTTTATCATAGATAATATTAATAACCAAAATATCATCATAGTGTACTTTCACTATTTAATTCTTACGATAAACCTATAAGGCAGGAATTATTATCTCAATTTTATTAACCTTAGAGAAGTCTAGTTACTTTCTCAGGGAACAGTTAATAAATGGATAAATTAATCTAGTCTCAACATGAAAAACTGCATTTCATCAATAAAAACTTCTTATTGTTAGAGGACTTAATTAAATTGAAAAGAGGCAGGTAATCTGTCTCGCTAGGCGAATAAAGCCCATTTTTTGCAACAGAAAGTTAAAAGAAAATTTTTAAAAATTGATTTCAAATATAAATTTGAATTCTTGAAGGAAACTGAACAGGCATACGTGTGTGTATGTGACAAGGAAGAAGAACACTACATAACAGATTCTAGTTTTTTGCCCAACTTTCTTTGTTGGTTCAGTATTTTCTGTACTAGCTATGAAATGTGTTGAGAGGCTTCAATATTCTGTTTCAGTAAATGTTAACGTTCTTTTGAAGAATTATTGGAAATGATAAAACAGATACAAGAAGTGTAATCCTGCCTTTAAAAGAAATAGTGTTAGAGACAACTAAAACATATTTACAGACATCTCAGAAGCATACGGGAGAGCAAAGAAATGCAAATATTACATATAAATGAGTTAAAGTGGGTAGAATTTGATTTTCCCTCCCATTAAGTGAAAGCACTATTTTTTAATGAGGGGAAAATACTAATTGTATAAGAGAAGTCTAAGTTGTTTGATAAAAACGATCTTATACTTCTTTTAAAGTATCAGTGAAGGTGCTGAAGGTGTAGCTTATTGGCAAAGTGTGTGTTTATTAGCATGTTCAAGGCTCTGGGTTCAATCTCTGGTATGCATGCATGTACACATACAAGCACACATACACAGTTATCAGTGAAATTAAGTATTAGTTCACTAGTCTTTGTGAAAATATTTTCATACTTTGTTCACTACGTTCTAAGAAGCAAATGGACAATACTCTTTCTTTATGAACAAAGTGTAATAAGAAAGTAGTTAACTTTATCCCTGATGTTTCTTAAGAAGTGAATTTTAACAACATAAGAATGAACACTACTCTAAGCAAATTTATCATGGCAAACGATTCTCCCATTATTTGAAATAGCATTAATGTTAGTTTCTGTTTCCCTCTAATTTAAGAATGACTTTTACCTTTCTGGAAGACAGAAATGATTCGATATTGCTCTTACTAATAAGTGTGTGATTGTTAAGGTGAATAGCCAAGTACCTGGCAAAGTTTTTGGTTTTCTATGAATGTGGTCACTTGGACCAAAGAATAAAAATTGGTCCACTGCCTTAAAAGTACAGTTTGAATTATTCTTGCTCACTGTACCTTTGTGTTTTCTCAACTATAAACTTAGCTGGCACTTGTGATGACAATACATGGCCCTGTCTGCTCCTTTCCATTTCTGTTTTGTTTATCCTGAGTTTAACACTGTGTCATTCTGATGAACTCAGAGCAATAGAAGGCAATATTATAGAACAAAAATAATCCAAGACCTAGGTGTGAATTCTAGCTTTGTTACCTACTTGAATTTGATTTTGGAGAGATACTGTCTGAATCCAATTTCCTTAACCTGGTAAATGTAGATCAAGTGCTTACCTCTAACAAAAACTCTCTCCTTTACTTAACTCTAGTCAGACCCCTCAGCCTTGAGCCCAGCATCTGTCACTGTAGGTCTTAAATTAAAACACCATCTAGTTGTAGCAAGAAACCTGCTAAGTCAACCAAAAGTCTCCCCACCCTTACCCTCACCTTCACCTCAGGTTTCTGATCACTGTAGTCTGATTTTAGCAAGAATCCTGTTAAGTAAGTTTTGCTAGAATCCCCCTTTAATGCTGATGTTTCCTTTTAGTAACTCCCCACCCACTGTTCCTAACCTACTTCTTAATTATAAATCTCCACTAATTCATGCTGTTTTTGGAATTGAGCCTGTTTCTATGAAGAGATCACCTTTCCTCAAAGGCCATAGTTCTTTAATAAAACACCCTTTTAACTTTGATGTTAAGGTTGCTGTGAGCATTAATTTTATTACCACATATTACATGCCTAAAATAGTGTCTGACCCATACAGGTATTCCATAACATTAGATTTTGATAAAGTTACTTGTGATCATCTACTCCTTGTAGATGGTTTGCACTGCTTTTTGACAAGCTATTATATAATATTTCATGTATCACATGTTCTACTTTAAGTAAACTGTTTTAAGTAAACTATTCTATTGCTAGATGCTTATTTGATTATTTCAATTTCTCACTATCTAATGCTATGCAGATACATTAACTTTTGCCTGCTTCTCTACCTAGGACAAGTTATAGATGGACAGTCCTAGTGGTGTTCTATTAACAAAATCACTAAACTGATTATCATTTATATTCTATCAACAGATGAAGTGTTCATCTATTCATATCCTTGCCAGCAACAGCATAACCTCTTCTTTCATTAAATATTTTAATTTGCATTACTTTTAATATCAGTGAAGTGAAACTTTTTAATTATATTTATTCTGAAAAATCATGTTAGTGTCCTTTGGCAATCAAAAAATTAGTTTAGGCTCCTGTATAATGGTAGATTATCCTTAAAAAATATCCACTCTCTTTCTGCCCATTTCTGTGTTCATGGCAGAATGCATATTCCCTTACTCCAGCTGGGTTGGTTTTGGTGCCTTGCTTTAGCTTCAGGATGAGCAGACATCCTTTGGCCTGCTCACATGACTTGTTCTAACCAATGAAAGGCTAGTAGCTATAAGGCAAGAGGAGGCTTTAAATGTCTTTGTGTAATATGAGTTGTTTTTGTCAGTGCCATGTGAAGAGCTTCCCCAAGTAAATGCTGTCCCATTACTGGGCCCCAGAATGATCACACCTAGAACAGATGTAAACCCAACCTGCAATGAGAAGCCAAGCTCAACTGAAACAGAGGACTGAAGAAGTGAGATTCAGACAGCAATAGGTCATGAGTACACTTTACTGTATTAAACTAAAAAAAATTTGATGGAAAAAGGTTCACGTATAATCTATTATTGTGGTCTATAGTCCTTATAGACTATTTGCCTGCAAATTTTTCTTTCTTTTGCTGAAAACACCTATACACAATAATTTTCTTAATGTTGATACTGTTCAACAATAGCATTCTTATGTAAAATTATATAAAAGATAAAACAATGGTGCCTAAAAATACAACCAAAGGGCTATCAGGGTACAAATGTGTGTTATTTTTTAAAAAGATACAAAGGAAACTTAATTTTTTCAAAGCCATAATTAATATGCTAGAAGCAATTTAGAATTAGATAAAAATTATAACCATTTAAAATTAGAACAATACTAAGGGGACAAAAGCTGTTAAAGAAATATTTGTGGAATTAAATTTACATTATTAATCAGAAGACAACAAATGTTACTTTTAGTTTATGGCATCAGCAAGTCTTAAGCTAATATTGTCAAGATGACTTAGATATTATCAATTTCTTTTCTGTATTATCAGTCTAGGGAAATTATAGCAGAACACACCAAATTCAAAGGGTTAATGTTTTAGATTACTTTAATAGTAAAAATTAGAACATTTATCCAAATGAACTTTTAAAAAATGTTGTACATATGTCTTTGTGAAGAAGTTAATGGAACAAAAGTTTCCCTAGAGACTTAAAAACAATTACCATTTCTATTATAGTACAAGAAGACTAAAATTTAGAAATCTGTAATAGTGGCCTATTCTTCAGGGTAGAAAGAGAGTAACAAACTGCCCATACTGAGGAGAGGGAGCATTTTAGGACTGAATGTGCTCACTCAAAACAAAATGACGGCTGCATTGAAGGCATTGAACTACTGTTGAGGAATCCTCATTAGGAGACACAGTAACCCTTACAAAATTTTTAAAAAGAAGAAATCTAAGTACTGGAAAACAACCAAATACACAGACATAAATGAAGTCCAAGTGTAGAGATAGTATCTCTTTTTTCTAAGTACTGTAGCTTTAAAAGCAGTGAATACTTTTTAGAAAATGCTAACATAAAATTCTAAAGGAAACTGAATTTTTAAAAAACTTTCTACTCCATATAGTTAAGTACTAAATTCACTAAGAATTTATAAATATTTTTGAATGTGAGAAAATAAAAAAGAAAGATAGAAAAATCTAACAAAGTACTGTTTCCCCAAAAAGTGATTAGAAGTTAGCAACATAATGGTCTTTTCTGTTGTTGTAACTCCCACAGGCTTCTGCCTGCCAAAGCCAAGAAACCTCAAAGACACAAAAACCATTTAAATTACCTTCCTGCCTCCTCTAATACCAATTCTTAACAAAACATTTCCAGGAGTTGGCTACAAATTTAGTTGTGTAACAATTCTTAAATACAGACCAACTGCTAATAAAATTATTTTGTTTCTAAAAAATCAATGACCAAAAATAAAATGTATGAAAGTATTCTAAATGTATTCCCTTTTTAATACAACAAATCAAGGTTGGCTGCAATACCTTAACTACCATATTTAGTCTCCCTAAAAAAGGTTGCCTAAATCTCAACTCCTTTACCTTCTAAAAAATGACTTGAGGTGCACAGTTAACCGTTAGGCCTCCATTTTTATGTGGACAATCTTCCAAATAATCTTGAAAATGTCCCTAATATAATGCTGTCACTATGGTAACCCTTGTAGGCTAGTTCTTTTCAGACTCAGATTTCTTGAGTGTGAACAAGGTCACCTCACCATCTTTTAAATCTTTTTTCTTCATAATTTATCTTTTAGCCAGATGTGCTAGTACATGCCTGTAATCCCAACACTCTGGGAGGCTAGGGCAGGAGGATTCAAAGTTTGAGCCTCACCTAGGCAAGTTGTGATTAATTAATTAAGAGGTTTTTTTTTTTTTTTTTTTTGGTATCGGGGATCAAACTCAGGACCTTGCACTTGCCAGGCAAGCGCTTATGCCACTGAGCTATACCCCCAGCCCCCTTGTGATTAATTAAGACTCTGTCTCAAAATTAAAAATAAAAAGGACTTAAGATGTAGCTCAATGTCAAGAATGAGAGAGAAAGACAGAGAGAGACAGAGAGAGAGAGAGAGGAGAAAGAGGTTTTGTTTGTTGCTATGTGCTTGGAAAATATACCCTGGTGCAGAGCTGTCCTGTGTAGTAAGTACTTTTACAGCTCTGTCTATTTGTATCTATTTACCTACTCACCCACCTTATTCAGAATTAGAATTAGAGAATAAAGTATTTATATAGAGATGAACATAAATATGTTAATCTGAAGTCAAAACTTTTCCTGTTTGGCTGGCTACTTTCCTATTTAGGATAGGAAGAAGATCAGAATATGTTGCTCCACTTTGTCACAGAGATCATTCTGAACTGAAGCAAATGAGAAACAGCAGACACAGGAATCACTCTGCCTTCTCACTCCCTGTCTAAAATCAGGAACAAATTCCTTTTGTAAAGCTAAAAGAAATTTCTAGTACAAAGTCGTCTCTCCCAAACCAAGAGGAGGGCAACTCTTAATTACCTGAGTAACTCTCAATGGAGGAGGCACCCACTTGAGTCTGCATAATAACCTTTACTAAGCAACTCTTTTCTTGGTGTCCCTGTATATTTAACTTCCCACAATTACAGTCCCTACAGACCCAATACTACACCTTCATTGATTTATTTTTCAATAATTTATCACACTTTGCAAAAATCAAATATAAGCTCTTGAGTCTATCTACTTCTCTGAATCTCCATTTCTGTTCTACGAAGATCCCTGTATGTATAATAAATCTTTCTCTTGTTAATCTATCTTTTGTCAATTTAATCTGCAGGATCTATGTCAGTAACTTAAGCAGAAAAAGAAAAAAGGTTTTCATTTCCTACAGATAAGCTGTAGATATTTTCTATAAATCAGATGGGTGTCGGGTGCAGTTTTAAGATTTTGTTTCAAAAATACATTTAAAGAATCTGATATGATCAAAGCACTTCATCGAAAAACATTTCATTGGTAACTGTGTATTTAAATTAACAGCATTTTAATTTTCCTGTTTTAATATGTTGGGCTACACGAGACTACAATTAATAATCATAGGGAAAGGCAGGAAAGGAAGCGGAAATTAAAAGATTATGTGTTAGGTGCAAGTACCAATTCCCCACACTAAATGTAATCATTATGTCCTACAAACATATATTAATAAAATAAAAAATTAGTAATTGTATGATAGACTGTTTCCATTATCTAAAAATTTAAAATAGCTAATACATAATGCATTGTTAAATCCTTTTCATTCTGTTTATATTCAATTCTTTGCTTTGCTTTATTTTCACCTCTTCAATAAGGAGAACTTACTCATTAAAAATAACTATTGATGATCAACTACTATGTAATTTTTGGGCATATGATTCAAGCTAAAACTGAGTCATAGTAGCAATAAAACTTTTTTCATTTACACAAGGTTCTACACTTATATATAAAAACTTGAAAAGGGAAATAATATTTATCACATTAAGAAATACTTATGTGTAATAATAAAATTTGTAATATATTTGTAACATTGCTTTGAACAAACATAGATAATAATCAGTGTAATAATTTCAACCCCAAAAGATTAATATCTTAGCACTTTGTGATAGGAAATAAATTCAATTTACATATACATATATATATGGTAGACAAGTCATTAAAATATAAAAATAAAAGTATATCACATTAAAATATACTTCAATGGGAATGAGATACACATTTTCTATCATAGAATTGCATCATTAAAAAAAATGCTAGCTGGGCATGGTGGCACACATCTGTAATTCCAGCATTCTGGTAGCTGAGACAGGAGGATCACGTCAAGTTTAAGGACAGCCTGAGCTACACAGTGAGTTCAAGGCTAGCCTGAAGTATACAAGGAGACCCTACCTCAAAAAACAAAAAATTTTGAGTATCAAATTGCCTTTTACTTACATTACTTGGATATATTTAGTAGAAATGTTAGGCACATAGTTAAGACATTAGCAGGCCTGAAAGAAGGGGAGGAAGTGGGTAGGTGGGGGATTGTTCAAAACAGTTACTAGTTAATGAGTTGCCTGTTAAGTAAAGAAACAAAGACTTCAATTTATAACACACTTATAATCAATTGTTAGGAATCAGACCTAAAGCAATCCCACAGAGCCCAATGACATTTTAAGTTTGTATACTGTGCATAGTCCTATAGCTACCTCGCTACCTGGATACTACAGTTTTCTAGGCTGCCACAGCCTACAGCCCAGTGATACTAGAAAAGGACATTTTTTAAAGGACCCTCCAGCTTTGGGCTGGGACACGGTTTAAATTAAGAATTTATATATTTCATATATTTCTTACATAAGTAAAACCGCTGAGAAAACACTGACCATATAAAAAAAAGGAAGACACTTCCCAATTCCAAGTAACTTATAAGTAAAGTATCAATAAGCATCTTAATTATCCTCATTCTCTGAACCTTAGGAGTAATTCTGTGTGCATAAAAATGTATCCAAACTTGAAATGGTGTAGATGCCTCTGGCATTGAAGTCTTTCTTACTTGAAGGCATAATTCTCTCTGTATCTACTTTATAGTAATGTCTGCTTATACTTCTGTACTTTCTATGTATCTTGATTAAATTCTCCCACCAAGGGCACAAAAAATCCAGGACCAAGGCAGTGAGGGGCCATTTCCTTGCTATGTCAGGACCCAGCTTCCTGGTAATAAACATTTACCAGTTTTGTTTTAAAATGTGAATACTTAAAATACACTAGAAATGATGTTTTTCAGTTTTTATGTTTTATTAGTACATGTTTGCAGTACATAATGATCCACTCCTTGTGGGGAGCTGGTACATGTATATAATACATCTCAATTCTTTTTCTCATCGCTTTCCCCTCCCTTCTCTCCCTCTCAGTCTCTTTCCTATTTGCAAAAGATCTATTTCCTATTATCTTTTGTTTTGTTCTTTATTTGTATTTTGTGTAGGAATGATATGCTTTGGAATTATTTAAACTTTGGATAAAAAATTTGGGGGAGAGGAGAAAGGGTAGGGAGCAAGGACAAAAGGATAAAAATGATCAAGACATGCAAGATCCATATACCAATCCCCTAACACAAATGTAACTGTGATATGTTGTAAATATATACTAATAAATGTATGACGTACACTGTAAATGTAAAAGTATCCAAGAGGTAATATATTTGTAAAGTTTTTTGAAGGAGTGCATAAATAAAAAAATGTCTAAAGACTGCAAGGCTATCTAAATCACTGCTTTTCCAGGTTTGGCTTTTGAGATTTCGAGTGTTCATAGATTTGAGAAATTCAGATAGCCAACTTCTTACTGATAGTATCAATACAGGTATAGAGACATTATGTTCTAAAATATTCAGTCAAAAATACAGTACTCATTTTTACCTAAAATGGGAGAAGAGTGCAATGGGAAAAGAGTGACAGGTTCTGGATAATTTAGTATCAAATCACTGCTGATTTATAAATTCTCTCACAACTTTCTTTTTTATGATGCAGGCTGGAACTGAATGATGGCATTCCTCAGCAAGAGTTAAAATCACAGGAGCTTTGGGGGTGCGTTTCCTTCTCTGAGGTAGTTGGTTAAATTATATCACTTAACAAAGCACCTACATAAGTGGTAACACTATTGGCTACATTTATTAATACCATTCTAAATGCAGAATCTACTACAAAAATGGGCGTTTGTTATAATGTGATCTGTTGGACCATATCCATTCCAAGGCATACTAAAGTAATGGCCTAATCTATCACAACTATCAAACATACTTTATTTTTTCCTTCATTCATTTTCTGTGGTGCTGGGGATTGAACCCAGGGCCCTGCACAAGCGAGGCAAATACTCCACTGCTGAGCTACATCTTCACTCCAAATATACTTCAGCTAAGCAGCAGTATTGTAGCACTGGCTGAAGTTCCCAAAGTACAGCCTCTCAATAAAAAAATTACTGAAAAACATTTACCAAGTATTTAAAAATAACTATGATAATTTCAATTAGTAACACTTCTTTGCCTCCTACAGATGAGAAAGTGCAGCTTTGAAGGTGTGGGCTACACTACCTCATTATTGATTTAGACAAAGAAGGAATGTACTTTAGTAAAAGGAAGCTAGATTGTTGATTGACAGTCCTTGGAAAAAGGTTAAAAATTCAAAAGGAGTGACAACATGTGGCTCAGAACTTAAAAGCTTTTTCTCTCCCCAACAAAAGAGCAGAGGCAGGTAAGAGCAGGTTGCCATGGAGATGAGGAACTAGAGGGATAAAAGAACTCAATTTACAGTTAAATGGGCTGGAAATGATTTTACTACTTAGTGAAGAAAAGTGATTAAAAATATACTTGATTTCCAGAGGGAATCTTTTTCACCTAGCCACTTCCCAACCTCATTAATGAATATGAGGTCTAAGACACCAAATGAAAACTCAAGGCATCCACAGAATGAACTCATTAAACATAATTCAAGATTTCAAACATTATCACAATCCTTTCTCATCTGGGTGACTGTGGTTCTGTTCAACACCTGCTAGTAAATAATGCCATGAGAATAAAACTGTGTTGCAGAACAGATATCGAGGGGACGGGAACTTCAGCAGAAAAAGGAGCACAGCAAATGGAAAAGTAACCACAGTAAGAAACAATGCAAGTACAATCTAGGTGTTGAAAAAAATCTCTTCATAGCCCATCACTGAATACCTTTGTGAGTGCTGTAAAGGGCTGCAAACGTCACCGTGAAGAAAGTTGTGGAGTATTTGCCAGCATTAACTAAGTGAGGAAAGGCCCTCTTTGTGTCTCGGTATCTGCGCAGGCACTGGATGAAGCGAAGCCAAGCAGGAATGCACTGAACAACGGCTCGCACACCATATGAGTATTTGTGGCAAATTTCTGGTTCTGTGAAGATTTCAAAGAAGAAAAAACTTATAAGAAAAAGTCTGTTCACATTATTTAGCCATATAGAGCAATGATCAACAAGAAGCAAAAGGCCTTGGTTTCAGAATCACTTTCTTCTTTGCAATTACTATATTCTCAAGCGTTTTAGTGGTATATAATTCAAGAAGAAGAGGTACCATCTGTAAAGTGATTAATGGGAAAATTTGCCTTTTCCGATTTTTGGGTATCTGTCCTAGAAGCAATTTTTAACAAATATGATAAAACTATAAAATAAATTAGAAAATAAATATGATAATCAAAGGGGGAGGGGATGTTTTGTTCCATAATTTGAAATATCTGGAAAATCTACAAATATCACAGGTGACTCTTGACAACTTCAAACTACTATAACATATATACCAAAGAGTACATGCTCATCCCTCCCCCACCATCCCTATTCTGGGGACTGAACCCATGGCCTTTTCACTGAGCTACACTCCCAGACCCTTTTTTAGTTTTTTGAAACAGGTCTTGCTAAGTTGCCAGGCTGAGCTGAAACGCGCAATCATCTTCCTGCCTCAACCCCCCACGGCTGCTAGGATTTCAGGAATGTGCTACCATGCCCACTATCCTTTGTTGTTGTTTTAAAGCCAAGAATAGACTTTGTGTTCTTAAATATGAAGTTAGAAAATCAATTTTTCTTTGAATTCTAGCTATATATCATAGTGTGATCAATCTATAACAGAATTATGATCCATCGGGAATCACTAAAAATGTATTATACAGATCTCATCCTTAATTTCTGTTAAATGTGACTATTTAAATTAGATCTTTGTCATGAAAGTAAAATCCCTTATTAATTTGAACTCCTAGCCAAAAAAAAAAAAAAAAAAGAAAAGAAAAAGAGTGGGGAAAAAAACTAAAAGAAAAATCTTCACTTTTCTTATTTTCCAAATAAGAACTAAACAGCAGTCTGTCATGACTTTCTTCAAGCACTGAATGAGATCACCTGTAAATATCTAACACTAGAGCTGTGGTGGCGAACCTACAGCATGTGTGCTGCAGCTGGCTGTTATCACTGAAAGCTCTCAAAGGTTTGCTATCACTGCCCATAATAACACTATAATGAGAATGCTGGCACTAGAATATCTGCATTATAACTACCAATGTATTGAATTTAATTTGAGAATTCTTTAATGTTGTAAATCTCTTGGCAAATGGCTGGCTAAAGTCATAATGCAATTTAAAAGTCAAATTATTTCAGATAAAGAAACTTAAGAACAGAGTGCCAAGTATATTTAGTTAATCTATAAAATTACTGGGTAAGTTTTTACCATGACCTTAACTTTCTCAGATATTTCCAATATTTCCTGGTTTATACTGGCAACTTAGTAATGTGAATGCAAATTCATACCCTACCTTCTGGATCATTTGGCAACAGGCCCTTACTTTCATCCCATTTGAGCTCAAAACTGTAGAAGCAGATCATATATTCCAAGTCCATTAGTATCACTGACAGGCTGTTCAGCTGATCGGCCAGCCAGAAATCAGCAAAGCCTACCTTATGGAAGGGAGCTGTAAATACTCGAAACTGAGAGAAAGAAAAAAAAAATCAGAAAACTCATAAATAAGAAAAGTCGTATTAAATTTCTCTAATTCACATCTGACCACTTAGCATGACTGATTAGCTGATAAAATGGAAACCAATGGACCCAGCAGAAACATAAGGTCCAGACAACAGTGGCTGGGTTGACTACTAGGGAAGGAAATCAAAGAGGGAGGAAATAGCTACAGTTAAAAAACAGAAAGCAAAGTGGTGGGAGAAGCTGACGTCAGAAAGTGGTAGCAGGTAGAAGTACCCAAAGAATGTAACATCTCCTGGACAGAGGAGTGCTATGATCAATTCTAGAATGTTTTCCTATCTTAGTAAACTGAGCAGAAACCTCCTCCTTGCTTGCAAAGGATAGGTAAGAAAGGATGATACATTATCTGAGGCATGCCTTATTCTCTACCCAAAGTGACTCTCATTTCACTAATGTCACGGTAATGATTGTGTTCATCTTGAAATTTCAAGTATCAGTCCTCCTCACATTGTTTTGAAAACAATAATAAATGTCTTAAAGTTAAAGATACAAACATCAACTCATGCATGTATTTATTACAGGTTGGATTTGTTTTAATACATTCATGACAGGGTTGTAATTTATGTCTTGTTGCCAGGTGGCTCTGAATTACTGGTGGTACATACCTGACTGTCTCACTGGGCAGCATGGGACAGACAGTCTCATCATGTGGTACAAGCCACCCAATGGGACAGTCATGCACATACCATCAGCAGTTCAAGCCCACAGGAATGTGTTAATTCAATTCTTATAACAACTCTTAAGCCTAGATACTATTCATATTCCCATTTTACTGAAGGGTTATGTCAACTCAATCTGACCTATTCAGTGGAATCCTCTTTACCAGTCCAAAGGGAAATTCTGACAATGTAGAGAATGGAAGGATTAGAGACTATTGTAATCATCAGAAATGAGCTCAAATTGTGTAGACTGCTTTGAACACCAATATGAAGTGAAGATAGGATGAAGGTAGCTTTAATCCTTATCTTCTCAGACCCCTTCTATCTTATTCTACAGAAGAAAATGGACTCTGAAAACAAGGAAATCTAATTAAGCATAAGTTTTGAGAAAATTAGTCTCAATGTCTAGCTCCCTGGATATCTAGCTATATTCATTTAGTAAACTCAACCTAGGAATATTTTGCACTCTCCTCTCAGACTCAGCTGCTTCTTTCTGATCTTTCTCTAATTTTTTGTATTATTTTAGGGAAATAAATGGCTACATTATGAATCAATCCCGGGCATAAACTATCTATGGCAGATACTATCTTGGAGCTTTGCAAGTGAGATCAAGTATCTACAGGATAAAATGAAGGCTTTGAGACATTTTCTGGAGCTGATATATTTTGGTTCCATAAGTCAGTCTCTTAGTAACTCCTAGACTCTTTTAGTGAGTCCAGTACACCAGAAAGAAAGGTTACAACCATTTACAACTGTAAACTCCACATACAGCAAATTCTCTTGGGATTAGGGATAGAGGAAGGGTGGGATATTAGTTATACATATATGAAGAGGTTCTGGTGCCTGTTTTTGTAATATTTTCAAAAACCAAGTTGCAGAATAGACTAGAAGAATTACAAAAGACAAAGACCAGAGGAAAGTTTCGCATTTAATAACAAAGGATTGGTAATACCAAAATCTAATTCAACCTTTACTAGTCATAGACTTTTGCAAACTTGGTAGCTTAAACCAAAATTCTTCTTTACTCTTCTACAGATTCTTTTACAGATTTCCTTTACTCTTACAATCTTCTGAACTCATTCTCAAAACCTGGCTAACAGAGCTTTCATAAGAGCAGCAGCAGAATATAACACATTAAATAAGAAACAAAAAGATGGAAGGGTAGAACTGGAAAAGGAAGAGATCACCATTTAAAAAAGCTGGATGGAAGAGAAAATTTATAGAAATAGAAGATGAACAGAAAGAAAGAGGGACTAGCACATGTTAGTGTAGTGTAACTAATGAAGGAAAAACATAATTATAGTTATTCACACATTTAACAAAGATTTATTATTTATTATATTTAAGGCACTGTGCAGTGCCTTAAATATGTCTGTCCTCAGAGACCTCAAAGTTGGGCAAATACCTACAGATATAGTTACAGTACCATATGGTAACTGCTATTACAAAGATACATTTAAAACGCCCTGGAAGTATAGAGAACAAGTAGCTCTGTCAGAGGTAAGGTAAGAGGAAGAAAACAAATAGATCAAATTACTGACATTTACATAAAATTCATTTTAGATTTATTGGAATTCTTTTGAGTGAGAATCTTGTAACTACCCACTCATTCTTTTCTTATTCTAAGGCCATTCAATTCTCTACTTTATGATTTTGATTAAAATGATAAAGATTCTTGGAATGAAAGCTAGAGCAACATTGAGTATCTAATATCTTACCACATGCATTACAAATACCACTA